>JARHVA010010794.1:0-128275 GCA_037957365.1 Torreya grandis
ACAAATTTCTCTTCCAAATAATCAACCCTCCATAATGACTAAAATTAATCCCCAAAATAGAAAACAAAGAGTTTGAAAATAAAGGGAGGGAAGTAATACTCTTCCCAAGTTCAGTAAATGAAGGGAGTACTCTCCCTTGCATGGGAATTTTCATGTCATGGAAGGACCCATGTTTTTATTTCCTATTATTGAATTCTTTTGAAATAAAAGTGTTACACCAAAAATGTTCTCTTACATGTCCATATGGATCCTATAACAAATAATTTTAAATTACCATTCTTGAAAATTCTCCACTAAGTAAGTTAATGCCTACTAACTAAGCTAGGACTTAAGAGAGTAGGTTTTATAGAATACCTATGTGATAGGTTTAATAGGCTCTCTATGAATCCTAGGACCTATTAAATTTCAATTTTGGTTATCTAATTTATGATATTTAAATATATATCTATATATATATATATATAAGTTTTTAAATTATAATTTAAATAATCTTTCTTTATTCATGGAGGAACATTAACTCATTAGTGACAAAGGGGAAACTATAATTCAATTTCATCATAACCATGCAATTGAATTACCTAATGTATCAAATGTTAAGGGATATATTTCCCTCATGTGGGATATTACATACTCCCCCATTATAAAATAATCAACCTCAATGGATCAAACCAACACAAGGGGTTGAGAAACCAAACATTACTATAGCACGTACTAGGTTTCAAATAGTGTAACTCTAACCAACCATTATATAAAAACACATTTTATATTTATCAACATCATTTAATATTATTATGAAATTGGATTAGTCATAATTATGAAGTCTTTGTGGTTAATATAATTATTAATTTTATTAAGTTCTAACCCATTTTGTCAAACTATCATATTATCATCCAAATCTATCTCAACTAACTGAAACCTAAGATATTTTGTCAATGTATAATTCTAGTAAGTGGCATATAAAAAATAGTATTGCTTTGATATAAAAATATATGTATTAAGTTATGTTCCACCCCATGATAGGTGCGCACTCATTAATATTAGAACCATTCCAAGACCAAGAGATATTGAGAACATTGATCAATATTATCCAATACTAATAACCACTATTATCACAAACGAATTGATATCATAAAATATTAAAAGCAACTATGAATTTATATATGTATAAGTATCAATTTTTTGTATGAACATACTAATCACACATTAAAATCTATTTGTGAACATACCAAATGACAAATAAGTGTCAACCCATGGCATCATATTATACTACCAAGAATTATACACACCACTAAGATAAATTATCATACCAAGTCATATCATCCAACTGATTCAAAATATTTCCCTGTACCAACTAAATCAAGGATATAATATGTCCATAGGAATATAAATATCCTATGTAATGATAAATTATGAACCAAAATCATTTTGATGTAGTTCATGTTGTCATACATATTTAACATCTACCCACTGAAACCCAAAATCCTCTAATATAATTATGAAAGATCAAGTACCCATCTAGTGAATAAATAATACTAGTCCATATTATTTAATAAATAAGATATTATTAAGTTTTAGTCATAATATCTAGTGCTATCTAAAACATATGAGTACATACACCAACTTATACTATTAAACCAAGCTGAACCATACTAAACCATACACGACATACTAGGTCCCAACATCTAATACCATAAGAATAGAATAATACCACTGCTTAAATGATTGATAAATAATTATAATTTGTAAACTCCTTATACCTTCCAAAATAATCATTTCTCCATCCAAGTAACACACATATATACATATAAACACCAAATTTGGTGGGGTGGGAAGGATTGTATCATGTACCAACACAACTAGTTCCCATCATGACCCATTAGTTGAACTCCAAGATCCTTCTCCTTCCCCATACTATGCCACTGGAATAATATTTATGCACATTATGAAAACATGTGAACCCAATAACAACAATCATTCAAATAAAATATTAAATTTAAACTGATCATGTAAAGGTAAAATCAATAAAAAAATAAGACCAAGTGGCCTTACAAGATAAATTTAATCATAAAAAATATCAACAATTGAAATTATTAGTGACTTAAATATTTAAAAAAAAAATTGTTTCAAGTAAAATTAAAATAAGGTATTCAAACAAATTGAAATAAATTTAACAAAACACAATGAAAAAAGATCACATTGCAACCACTATGTGACTTAAAAGGTCACCCATGTTGAGACATATAAAAATAAATAATTGAATCAGTACAACCAATCTTAAAATGTCATCCCTAATTACATTTTCAACATATATCTATAGATTCAATTAAAATATGATGAGAAATATCTAAGTCTCTATGTGTATGGTGACACAATGTCCCAAAGTAATATGTAGAAATTATGTCTATTATCCATCACTAACCATCATTGAATACATTGAATAAACAAATAATATTATAACATATTAGTAATGAATATAAATGATCTAATGGTATTTTAACATAAAAATCAACCATGATAACCAACTGATATAGATTAAGGAGAATAACAACTATCAACTCCCACACATGGCATCCTAGTGCCATATAAATACTAATGAAAACATACTAGCTCATATTTATAAATTTAATTTATCTTAAGTGGAATATCACATAGGGAATATCACTATAAAACATAGCTAATTTATGTTCTATTGAATGAAAATTGTATGCATGTTTGAGTGTTGATCACTGGAAATTGCTATCTATTGTAAATATTAGAAGTATCAAGATAGTCTAAACAATGATCATTGAGATAAATATAGTACATCAAGTAAACTAATCATCAAGCCATACTCTAAATGACCAAGCTTTCATAATTCTCAAATATGGTATGATAAGACAAATAAAACATGGTTCTTCACACACTAACACATGCATCAAGTATGGTATCACATGATACTAGATTTTATATGTGTTAGAATAACACAAACTATCAAATAGGTGTAATGGTAAATACAAAAATATAAGGGTCACCTATAAAGGGTCATCATCCATATAATTTTGGAAATCACAATCAATGTTAAATTGTATACTCTAGACAACTAGCATAAATACTACCAAATTAAGGTGTACTCAAATCATGATCATGTTTAACAAAGGGGAGGTGTAGTCACTTAAGGTTAACGCTACCTAAATATCAAAAATAAATTCTCTTAAATAAATTCTATTAACACTCATATTCCATCTACCCAACTATTTTCCACTACTAAAGAGTTAAACTACTCTAAACAAACATTCCATCAATTGTATAAATGTATAATAGAATTATCATTACAACCTTTATCTTAAGATTGTGAGGGTATTTATATGTTAAAAATTGGTTAAGTTATATAAATTTGATCTTGGATCAATAATGCATCATTTAAATAAAAATATACTAGTCTCAAGATTCATCTATGTTATATACATGTAGTAAAACCTTGTAAATATCATTAGTTTACTTTTAAATACGATCAATCACTATATTAATTAAATATGTATAGCACTTTTGCACCACTAAATAACATTATGATCACCTTAACCCATGAGTGATTTCATATTTTTATACCTAAAATTAACATCATATTATATTATTATTATTATTATTCAATAAATACACTTAAAATCAAAGTGAATGTTACACACTCTAACCTTAACATCTAGGGGAATTAATAAATATATAATTAAACATGCACACAATTAATTCTTAACCAAAGGTAAACAAGGAGTTTGGATGTTGAAAACCAAATAAGATACATCTAGTAAGGTTTTAAATTTTTTATTATATTCAAATTATAGTATATACATAAATATTTTTTTTATAGAAATGTATTCAAACCATAGAGAGAGCTTATAGAAATAAATCTTGTAGACCACCTCTAAAATAGTGTCTGTAAAAATGATAGAATACTAAGGAAGTGTATTAAGATAAAAAAAAAAATATTATATACAACATTAAAACATAATACTTTATAAATTAATATATATCACATAATAATTATAATACAAAATGCTAACATGAAGTATAGACATACCAACAAAGTCATCCATTCTAGATTCAAGTAAACTTCACCCAAGCACAAATGACATGGTCACATAGTTCAATTTTCAATCTCAATTCATTGTGAGTAAAAAAGAACATAAATATTATGATGATAAGTTTCACAAATTTATCACAAATGCCAAACACAATACCCTAGAGTTCTAAGTGTTGAATCCAAGCTCTGATATTATGTACCTTTTCAACCTATATAATCATGATACAAAAAATATACAAGATCCAACATAAGCTTAAAATGCACTGAGTGGGGGAGATACCTATGATCATCCATTATATAGGATCATAGCTTGGTCTCTCCAAACATGTCAAAAATACCCAAAAAATAAAAAACATTAAAAAATCCAAAAAACATTTGGCACCCACATATTCTATTGGATCCATGATATCTATGTGTTAGTTCCATATTTAGGTCTATAATATCATTTACTCCTACATACACATATAAATGCATACAAAGATACATTATACACACATGGGTATTGGTATTTCCCTCTAATCACATCACCAAGACATTACGGCCATCCATATTCTATGATCTTGATACACATAGGTTATATGATTCGATGATCATTATATGATATAATGTTTGAGCTTACATATGTACTTGCAGATGCCTTATCCATGCTTATATCTTGTACATGTGGTATCTTATATTCTATGAACTTGACATTTTTTATAACACATTTGATCCATGAGATACTATGACATGTTTATGTTGTTTGCTTATGATTTATATTATGTTATTTCTTGAGTGTATTTCCTTGTTATTATCTTGCTTGTCCAAGCATTTGAATATACTTTATTGTATGTGGCACATGTGATTATGTTATAATTATTAGACATTTGAATATTACATTACCTATTATTAGACATTTTAATATGTCATTTCTTGTTTTATGTACATTTGAATATGTAATTTCTTGTTTTTTGGAAATTTAATTAAGTCATGCCCACTTGATTATATAGCATTTAAACATGCCCCTTGTTTACGGTATCATTGGAGCATTGATTGTTAAATTTATTTTGAGTGCTCTTGTGTGTTATATTGTTTTGTTATTGAGATTGTAATATTACTATCTAGATGTTTCCATGATCTTTATCATGCATCTTACACTTACATTTAATCGCGTAGCTTATATGCGACTCAATGACATATTTACCTAGACATATTTTATTCTATATGATACATAGTTTCATTCACACATTTTATAATTCTCTTACCCTTTTAAGGTGAGGTAACTTATAGGTAATATTTTACTTCACCTCAAAGGGGTAATATTAATGGGGGAATGCTTTGAAATCATGTTCTCCACAATTTTCATAGTTATCAATTTTAGTAGGGGCATAACTTATGGACATGGATTCCACACATTCATAATTTATATGTTATAGTGGGGTCATGATTTATAATAATTTTATATACACTAATTTAGTATTATGTTACTTATACTAGTTTAGAATTTTAGTGCAGGCATGTCATATCATAACTTCCATGGATTCATAGTTTTTAGTTTATATTGGGGGCATGCTTTGGAATCATGTTCTCCACACTTATTTAGTATTATGGTGCTTATACCATTTTGAATACTTAGTGGTGTAATGACATATGGAAATGGATTCCACACATTTATATTTTTTATATTCAATGGGGCATTCTTTAGAAGCACATTCTCTACATTTATCTAGTATGGTACTTATATTAATTCACTGATTTAGTTGGGGCAAGCTTTGGAAGAATGTTCTCCACACCTATTTAGTATTTAGCATCTCTAATTATAGCAGGTCCATGTTTGGAAAATATGTTCTCCACATTGGTAATTATATAATTTTAATATTTATCCGTATATAGTGAGTGCATGCTTTGGAAGCATGTCCTCCACACTTACACAACTATTTGAATTGGCGAAATCACATAGTTATATGATTAAAATACACATTTGTGTAGAATTATATACATGGTACCATTATTATACATATTTTTATCATGAGACATTCTAAAGTTCATATGTTATGAAACATTTTCCTAATATTTAAAAATTGAAATCTATCTTATATTCCTAAACCATTAAATATATTTATACCCCATGGAATTTTACACAGTTAATCAAACCAATATACTATAGTAGTTATTTCACCTTTTGGTATGGTTGAGGTGATTAAATCACTCGATATTCTAAGTTTTTAGGATGGACTTTATCATCTGACCTCAGCAGGTTATAAGTATAATTGGGTTTCATGGTTTATCTAATCTCAACTACCACGTGGCAACTCAATTTTTCTCCAAAGTTGGGGTATGCACCTCTCTCTCTCTCTCTCTCTCTCTCTCTCTCTATATATATATATATATATCCTTGGATATATGAACATAAAATATATATATATATATATTTATCCTAATCTCAATTTCATATTGTTACCATGATACATCTTTTACAAAAAACTTGATAATAGGCAAGGTGATTACATAGACACATAGGTGTACTCTTGAACCTTGCGCTTTCAATTTAAATATATTTTGAGTAATTTTAAACCATATCATGTGTACTAATTTGACACTATAAGATGCTCTTGGTTATAAGTCATTTACTAGAAAATCACTTAATTTCAACTCAAGCAAAGATAAGCTGTGTATATACACCCAACTACTTATTAATTTCCTTTAAACTAGAAATTTCATTACTAGATTAAAACAAAACCAAATGTATATGATATTTTGTGATTATGTAACACCTCAGTATTATACATTTGGCAAACTTATGCCTTGGTTATTCCTTTTAGTTATACACATGCCTTGCATCTACAATCCTCACATCTATTTTATCTTATTCCCCTTGACCTATCTCTTAGTTTGACTAGTATTATATTGATGACACAAACATCATATCTTTCCTAAAATGCTTAAAATGTACTTATCTTACACCTCTATAAGTTTTGAGTATGTATATACTCTCTTAATCTTTAGACACTAACATCTAGGATAGATAGTAGAGTCAATGTTACTAACCTACTTGATGTAAGTGCCTAGTTCCTTAAAGTCATACAATTTGAAAATTAAATATATTATAATGGTTATCCTAAGTGATTTAATGTGAGTAATTTCCTGATATGACTAGTATAAATACAATAGAAACCCTCATATTCATAACCTAGTAATTAAAACAAAAAGAGCATTCAAGAAGTACTCAAGTTATAAAAAACTTTCTTATTCTAACCTATTCTAATATAAGTCAAAGGAATATCCTAGATATAAGTCTAAAGTACTTAAATATTATTCATAAGGTATTATTTTATAAGTTACAAGCTACGTCAATATTGTACTTACTTTACACACATTGCATGATTCACACACAAGATAACATGTATGAGATAACTACATGATTCCAAGGCTCTCTTCTAGATTATTGGCTATATAGGTAGTTCCCTTTGATAATGAAGTCATTTTAAGTCATATCAACACCATGTTCCTAATCATCCATTTTTTTCAAGGTCACATTCAAGATAGAAAGCTAAGATTTTGTGATTTCACCAAGAACGATAGTCCATGACCTATATTGCAATGCACCAAAATGAAGGTGAATTCAAACCTAGAAGCATCTATGTGGTCATATCATTTTTCAAATAATATTTTGTACATGAAACTATAATTGAACCTATATAATAACATCCACATAACCATCTAGGGTTGATGAAATTATCCAAACAACTAGAAGCACCAAATATAGAATATGATAATTATTCTAAAACTATCTTCCCACCTTATTTTAACCTATACCAGATCTATATTTTCATTAGCATCAGAATATGAGTAGTACATCACTTATTCATCATTTCTATATTTATTATAGTTTTAATTTCCATTATAACTTCTCTTAGTTTGATAAATTCAACATATGATACATCTAAGTTTAACACATTCAATAGACTAATTTAGATCTAATATTCAATTTTGTTCCCTATGATTTCTATATCCTTAACCCTATATACCAAATTAGGATCCATATATAAATTAGGGATAAACATTTGATGAACCTAATCTTTGAACATAAAACCATATGTCAATTAAGGTATAATGATTTTTTTACTAATCCTTTATTACTATAATCTTGAAATCATGTTTGCTACGGACATATCTGTAAATTATCTCATAGTCCAATACTTTATAGTTTTTATGGTTTGATATGTTACTTCTCTAGTAAAAACTATTATGCAAATTCTAGTATATAATGGGAGAGTGTTAAAATGGAGAAAACATTTGATATATCTTCATAATTATTCTTGTAATGATATATATCTATTATCTAGATTCCATTGTGACCAATTGAGTAATATACATGATAAAATAATTCTACTTGACCTCCTAAAATAATATAATGTTTACAAAGATATCCTATATGATACATTATGTGAAACACAAGTTATAAGTGATATTGATCCTACCTATTTTGTAGATATCATGAAATATCTCAAGAGTAATACTAAACTTATTACCTTTGATTGAACTAACTTACCATCTAAACATAGTATTGATAAAGAATTACCTTTGTTCATACAAGTGCTAATATAAAATAAGGGCATAAAAATGGTTCTCATTGATAATGGATTAAAATTAAACATTTATATTATCAAATTTATAACCATAATGTGAATTAACACTAATCTACTTTAAAATTTGATTATGCACATGAAAGGGTTTGATAATTTAAACATTCCTCCAATTGGTCAAATTACATTAGATGTGACAATGAGACTAGAAAATATTTCAAGTATTTTTGTTTCTCTTAATTTTTACTCATTTCTTAATTTTGGAATAAGATAAGAAACTATTAATAAGGTTGTGGTAGAAATACCTGATTGGTGATACAGACATAATCTAGATGATGATGGAGGACTCCTATTTGTCTAGGAAGGAATAACCTAAAAAGAATAACACACTAATCAAAGGGGTTGTTAGTAATATAGTTGAGTGGACTGCCTAGCATGAGCTAGTTCCAAGAATCATACACTTGATAGGAGGTTGTCAATCCACTATTGATAACAATTAATTTAAAAATGGTAAAAGTAGTGTACTTGCATAAAGTAAATGAAATGCAATACAAGAAGAAAGTAGAATGCTTTGTTAAATAAAATGACTAAATATAGAAAAAATTAGCCAATACTTATGCTAAAGAGGATAGGATATGGTTTATAAAATTAGAAAAGGTTCTATGAATAGGTAGGATCATAGAAAGTTAGGTTTGGTTGAGGGTAAGTGACTGAAAATAACTTGCAATTATTTTCTACCGTAGTGACTGTCAATGGTTGGGGTGACCGTTGATGATTGTGCTAACCATCGGCTATTTCCTATGGGTTTCTAAAGGTAATGAAAAAAGAGAATTTGTATAATAGGTAAATGGGTTGATCAGGTCAAGGAGGTAAAAAAGCCAAAATAATAATGTTAAAGTATTGATATACCTATATCTCACTAGTTGGTTGATGGTTAAAAGTTACAGAAATTTTACCAAAGTAATGGCACTTTGGCCTCAAAATCTTATTTGGTAGAGGTTCAGTCTCTTTTACTGATACTATATTACTGAAGGAAGATTAGATGCTAGAGAACTTGAATACCTATGTGTAAGAAGATTTGATAGCTTGAGAATGGATCCTTTTCACCTCTTACTTCCCTCCTTTTATAGACAAAGAGAGATGGAGGATGGAAGGTTCCTTAAAGGGTGAGGTTGTTGATCATGATGCTTGGAAGTTTGTTAGCACTATATAAGGTGAATTTATTAAATTGTCCCTCATTATCTCTCACATAGTAGGTGATGTGTTAAGAAGGTAAAGAGGTGAGGACCTGACCATAAATGGTCAAGCTAACCATTGATGGTTAAGCTTATTGTTAGTGGTCAAGTATCTAAGGGTAAAATGGTAAAAGAAATGGGTTAAAAGGTTTGGTTAAATGTTAATTTATTAATTTGATGAGCTAGTTGACTAGGTGGTCAATTTGACTCAAGGTCTGATAGGGGCTTGAAAGGTCTTAAGGCATTTCAACAACTAGAAATATCATGTGCAATTTTCTAGTGTCCATATTTTTCTCATTTTTGTTATGTAAATTTAAATTAACAAGATGCAAAACAAAAATGGAGTGATGGTCAAAGGTATAATTACCACAAGTGTGGGGGGGGGGAGGAGTTCCCCCTCAAATTAAGAGTTGATGAGGTGAAACTAAAATCAAGTCAAGGTTTGATGAGCGGTTAATGGTGAGTCACTAGGTGGTGACAAAAAGTGTTAGACATTTGAAACACAAACATGCACATAAAATGTGACTAATTATGATAGTCAAGATCATGTAAAGACTAAAGTTTTTAATGTTGGTAAAAATAAAGTTGGTTCTAGAAGTAGAATTAATATAGTAATTAGTCTATAGCATTGGTCATAGATGATCAAGTGATGCTATAAGTCTCCTAGATAGGGTTGGTATTTTTTTAAGTATTTTAGGTAAGAAGTGCTCCATTGAAAAAAAATGGTTTGGTCATGCACTAGGTGGTTCAATTTAAATGGTTAACATGGTAAAAATGGTCAGTATAATAAAAAATACCAATGTAAGTTCATCACAAAATATGTAAATTTTTTGGTTTAAAAGTAGCCAACATTGAGGTAGATAAGGTAAAAGGGTTGGTTTGAGAAGGGTATCTCCAAAAATTCAAGTTTTGTTGTAGTGGAGATTAGGTGATATCTAAAGTTTAACACCTATGTTGGGTGCTTTTAAAAAATTTAAAAGGGGGGACCATGACTGTTGATGGTCAAGGAATCCTAAGGTCAACCATCGATGGTCACCCTAACCATCCACAATTAGGAAAAACCCTAAAAAGTAAAAACATAAAAAGTGAGAATGAAAAATCATTTTCACTTTTGAATATTTGACCTTCATGCTTTATGCTCTAGAAATTATGCACTTTGGCATCTTTCTTTTAGTTGATTGAGTTGGTGCTAAGGTGTAGATTAGTGACTAGTTGATCATGTGTTTAAGGTTGATTAAGATAGAGGGTGGATGAGGGTATGGCCAAGTAGCTAGACATGGGTTCCACTATTGATAGTGATCAAGGAATGAGGTAGGGGTGTTCTAGAATTGATAGTTAGTTGATTTCATGTGTTTAAGTTGCATTTGAGTAGGTTTAAATCAGTTTGATAGTATTTTTTGATTGTTCTAGGTAGGGTTATGCCCTACTTTGGGTTTTAGGTAGAATTATGAAAATTAGTGGGTGATTTTTGAGTTGAAAGGAATTTTTGGATGGGGAATAGGCTATAAGATAGTTTTAGGTAGTTTTTTTTTGAAATTAGTTGTTTGGTGAGGTTTTTTGGGTGGTTAGGTTTTAGGGATTTCTCCACTGGTGATCACACATAGTGGTCATTGATGGTTTGACTAACCACTAGTGGTTGAACACTAAGGTAAAATGGGTTACAAGGCCATTGATGGTTTGAGTGAACCATTGGTAGTTGAAGGCTTTTGGGGTGAGGTTTGATTTAAAATTTGTAATAAAATATTTGTTAAGTTTTCAAATGGTAAAAGATATGTTTAAAAAGGAATTTAATCATTATATATGGTTAGAAATGTGTTTAGAAATGTGACTTGTATAGGCAACCATGGGTTTGATAGGATGAAGTGTTAAGATGGTTAGTGGGTAGAGTTTAGGTGATATAAGCATTAATTATTGGTATGATAGGTTAGGGTAGGTGTTGAAAGTTATATGGAGTAGGGAAATTGTTCATGATAAAAGTGTTTAGATTTTGGTATCATGTTGAAATTTGTGTGGATAAAGGTAGATGTTTGTTTAATTTATATAGGTAATAAGTTTAAAATAATTGAGCGTATGATGATAAATGATCCTAATTTGGCCATGAATAATGGTGACATGTGTTAACTATGGTTTTGCACACCCATGACTAGATCTATATGAGGGACCAAGTCCCTAAGATCTTTGCAAAGGTTCATTATGGGATGATTGATGATGAGTGGAGGCATATGGAGGAGGTATTCCTAGGGTCCATGAGATACTATTAACACTTTTTATAGTATACAATGATGATCATGGTCCTCATCGAGAGATGGGACCTGGCCATGAACATATTTTTTTTACTAAGGAGATGACCATCCTCCTAGAGGATGTTCATAGGATTACATGGCTACCCATTCAAGGGGGACTGATTTATCACATCAAGAGAGAGGAGATGGATTTTCATATGGATCTAGTATATGGTGTGAATCAGGTCCATTCTAGGTATAATGCAGGTGGTTTTAGCTATGGGCCACTATGCTAGAGGACTAATGTTTGTTGATAATTATGATGATGGTAGTATCTTATTTCACTTTACCTAATTTGAGTAGTGGTCAATTTTTGTATCTAAAAATTGGAGTGTTGGTGGAGATTCTATTAGGGAGGACTATGTTTGAGTGGGCACTAGTGTTACTGGACCACATATATAGGGATATTTACACCATTAAAACACATAGGTAATATGGGATCAACATTTGGTTTGTGTTTTATTATTAGGAATATAAGAACATTCAAGTGTTGAGACCTTTGGGTCTACCATAAGATGGCTATGTTATGAAAAACTATAGAGTGGGTTTCCTCAGATGGAGGGGAGATTATGATTTGATAGGTGTTGGTGGTGGTGTGAGGGATATTGATTAGTTTCAAGATGCCTTGGAGGGTGTGCTTATGGGTGATGTGGTTTAGAGGCCATATGTGGGCTAGCCTAGTTAGGTGCAATATAACTATCACACTTTATCATTATAGAGCTAGTGATGGATATATGAGAGGAGAGATGGGGAGATGGATCTCATCCCCTTTAATTGAGTTTAGTGCTAGTTTTATCTTGTGTAGGGTATTTTGGGTCCTTTTCAAAGGTAAAAGAGAGAGGATGTAGAGTTTTTGCTTCCATATCTATAGCCATAGGATGTAGTATTAGACCATGAGGAGCTATCAACTAAAGCAATGATAGATGATGTTAATTTTATGGATGGATATGTAGGATGGTATCAACATATATATGTAGTATCCTATTTTGGTTAGGATGATGGTAGGAGGTAAAAGATAGATGTAAATCCCATTGGGGCATCGATATAGGGTGGTGGTCAGGATGGGCAAGCACATGTAGCACTAGTGGTGGCTCAGGCTTAGATTATAGGTTTATAAACATAGGTGGCCACTTTATAAAGCCAAATTGTCATTTTAAAAGGTCAAGTTTCCACATTGATATGAGATAAAGATCAAGCAAGGATCTCTCTTGGTTTAGTGACTAAAGAGAGGGATACCCAAAGATAGAGGGTAGGAGTGGTAGAAACACCAATAGGAGTATCATTCGATATGATTTTGATGACATGGTACTTAGCTATAGTTGAGGAGTTGAGATACTATGAGGTGATAGTGTTGTTATGATGTCTCTAGGAGTTGAGATATGGAGAGTATAGTGCCAGCTTAGTAGGTGGTCTAGCTATAGATACTCTAGGACAATGGGCCTCCATAGTGGGTCAATCAAGTAGATGAGGGGCACCAATACCAAATGGTAGTGTAGTTGGAGAGTAGGAGGGGCTAGTGGTAATGGTGTCCTAGGGACTAATATATGATATCATGTTTTGGTTTTTATATTGGCCTACATGTTGATGCTGCAAGATGTATATGAGAGAGATATTTCATACATTATTACATATATCTTTATTTATTATGAGATGATATATATTATGATGTTTGTGATGATATATATGATGTATGTTCATGGTTCATAGTTTAAATGTGATTTTTACGCTCATGTTTATAGTTCATGGTTTGATGAAATGTTTATGTTCATGTTTATGGTTCATGGTTTGATGTGATGTTTATGCTCATATTTATGGTTCTATTTATGTGTTTTTATGATTTGATGCTATAATACAAATTTTTGTGATGTTATGGTAAATAGATAGGATGATACATAGATAGATAGATGATGTATGTTGTAGTTCATGATGTTTTGATCATTGATTTTGTTTATCGATATGATGATGAATGGTTTAATTAGGGTTGTGTATGATGTGATGTATGTTCATATGATGTTATTTTTTTAGATGGACATGATGTAATTATAGATAGAGAGATGATTTATGATGTGATTCATGGTGTTTCGATCTTAGATAGATATATGATGTGGTTCATAGATATAGTTCACAATGTTGTGTTCATCATTGATGTTCATTTTTAATGATCATAAAGATGTAATGTGATAATGGTTAAGGATGTGATGAAAATATATAAATCAAGTTAAATAAAAAATAAAATGTAGAGAAATAGATGAGAATCATGAGACATATCTCCACATAAACCAATAATATGAGGGTAAATAAAAAAACATGATGCCTTTTTATTGGTAAGGACTTAACAAACCTAAAGTAATATTGGCTTAAGGAAACAAAACCTTTCAAATGTTTTGAATTAGCATGCTTAGGTTGATAAACATGTGTCTTGATCATAATCATGTCAAGTAAACTCAAAATCCTTTGATTTATAGATAGTATAAATGGGATGCAAGTAATAGGAATATAAACGAAATGGGTGATAGGTAGGGTAGCCTTATGTGGGTTAGTTTATCCCTTTTATATGTGACCAAAGAACCAAACTAGACCAATCCATGTCATATGTTAGGTGTAGACTGATCGATGTGAGAAGTCTACTTATGCTAGATATGAAAGCTAATTGCGACTTTTTTTAGATAGTTGAATTTGATATAAGGTATTTTGTTTATTACTTTTTTTATAGTTCATGAATATTATCGAGGTGATAAGCTTAAAATGATTAATGTTGACCCATTTTACATAGCCATCCTTTAATGTAATGGTCTAAGTTTGGGTTTGTATGCTTTGGTAGCTATCCTTCAAGGGATCAATCTATCTTTTAAGAAATTTAGAGGATTTTTGGTAGCTATCTTTCAAGGGAGCAGTTTGCAATGCTATAAATATGTGACCCACATGATATTTGTTTTGGATTGAAAGGTTTTTAGACATGGGCAAGTCTAATTATGCCTATAGGTTTACCTTTATGACAAAAAAACTTTTAGCATAAAGAGGTTAATGGTAGGTGAAATGAGGGGTTTGAGAGACAAATGATTATTGGATTCCATATGATTAGAGATGAAAAGTATCTATGAGAACCATGTTATGGGTAAATACATGGTATCCATATTTAGGATTAGGATATAACTATGATGGTTAATCACATGGTTCTATGTTGTATTTGGTTGTACTCAAAGGGAGAGGGATAGGTAGGTGAAGGTGAAAATATTATAAATCAAGGGATGATCTTAAGTTTTACAGTAAGGTGAGTTTGATCCCTATTTAACAAAAAAAAGGATCCATATTCGAAGCGCTATTAATTGTTAAGAGCCTCAAGTTTTAGTTTTCCTTTGAGAGAGAACAAATAATAATATATTTATCCATACTTATGGGTGATGATGTAGGGTCCTAGATAATTGAAAGCAAATTTACCTATTTTGCTTTTCTCCATATTGGTTACATGTTGGTTTTATGTTAGGACAAGGTATTCAATATTGAATTCTCATTATTTTAGTTGTTTGTTATAAGCACACTTTATTTGTTCTTAGTAAACATGAATATGGTTAAGTATCATGAGGTGATTCTCTTCAAGTATCTCAATTTGTACTAAAAGTTCTTGATAATAGTCACTTTCAGAGATTATCTATTAAAATCTATGCAAAGAGAAGGAATTTGGACTTAAAAAGACAAGACTTCCTCTACTCTAAAGAATAGAGAGAAAGGGGTAGCACCCATAGAGGTTTAAATTATAGTGTGATATGCCCATAAAATGAAGGGGATGTGCAAGTTCTAATCCTAACCTAAAGCATTGACTACTTTGGTCAAAATTTTGTTAAGGATTTTATTAGAGGATTTTACCTATCCATTTAATTATGGATGGTAAGACAAGGAAAATATTAACTTAATGCCAAATGTATTACAAAGGCATTTGAATTTCTTGTTCTTAAAATATTTACTATTATTGGTGATGATCTTATGAGGAACACCAAAATGATAGATGATATGATAGTTGATAAAGTTGACAATTTTCTGGCTTTGGTAGAGATGAGGGGAATGGCT
This sequence comes from Torreya grandis, assembly GCA_037957365.1. Taxonomy (NCBI): domain Eukaryota; kingdom Viridiplantae; phylum Streptophyta; class Pinopsida; order Cupressales; family Taxaceae; genus Torreya; species Torreya grandis. The sequence goes on from JARHVA010010794.1 coordinate 16,202, forward strand.
TACACCTACTTGGTGAAATACTTGATATAATTAATGATGGATTGGCATAATTATGATGAATTAGAGTTGATTTACAGAATGAGATATAGGCCTCTTTATTTGAATGGCCAAAAGTATCTAGATACTTGTAGGACATGAGCTAGTGCATGGTGTAAATTAGCATGTTGTTGATACTTAACACACTTATTTACATAATTAAAATAGTATTGGTTTAGTGTAGGTCAATAGTATCTAAGGTGAAGGATTTGTTTAGTGATAGCTAAACCACAAAGTGTCCCCCACAAACTACATCATGTGTCTCTTTGATGGTAGGGGAATCCTCATGAGTGTGAATAAAATGGAGGAGGCCATCAAAGCCATGTTTATTAAGGATTCCCCATATTATGGTGTAATAAGAGGTACTATAAGGAAAGGCTTTGTGGGAATTCCTAGAGAGGTTGGGAGGAATGATATCAAGGTTGAGGTAATCAAAAGTTTGTTCATACCATATGTCTGATGGAGATACATCTACATTAAAAATGGTATGAAGGTTGAAATGGATAAAATATGGGGTGATAAAGTGATGAATGGTTATAAAGAGTTTAGATTTTGAGGTTGAGATGGGATTTGGGAAGCAAGGTAATCCATTGTATCCATAAACTTATTAGTAAATCATGAAATTGATTGGATAAGGTAATGATCAAATGATGTTAAGAGTAAATCTTCAAATTATTTATACTTTAGTAGGACATCATTTTTACATTCGTAATATGCACTAACCTAGTTGATCACAAGTTTAGAATCACCAAAGACACTAATTTTCTTGACTCCCAAAGATAGAACGGTTTGGAGACCTATGACTAGGACATCATACTCAGCCACATTGTTGGTGCATTTAAAGTCAATTTTGAAGGAGAGGGAAAGAGGTTCACCATAAATGGGAATGAGAATAAATATAGCACCCCCACCACATTATCATTTAGAGACATCAAAAAACATGGTTATTTGGTATGTGGGGTCCTCTTGAGAAAGAGTCATGATGGATTAATCTGGAAATGCAAGAGGAAAAGGTCAGTTATTTGGTAGAAGAGCTTTAGCTAATTGGTCAGTAATGACTTTCCATTTAATTGACTTCTTCTAGAGGAACTTAAGGTCAAACTTAGCTAAAATCATGATCCACTTAGCCATACATTGGTTTTGTTATGGTTTAGAGTGCATGTACTTGAGTAGGTCAACATTATTAATGACGTAGATTTTATGATTAAGAAGGTAGTGGTAAAGCTTAGAAGCCACAAAAATGAGGGTAAGGAAAAGTTTTTCGTTATTGGTGTTTCGAGTCTCATACTCTATAAGTGTTTGAATTATATAGTAGACTAATTTATCTTTGTTCTATTCATCATGGTGAGTGAGCATTGCCCTTAGGGAATGATCAATGGTGGAAATGTAAATGTAAAAGGGTCGATATTTTTTAGGAGGGGTCAAGATAGGTGGAGAAAGAAGGTATTATTTAAGTAAATTGAAATCTTGTAGGTAGTCTTTTATCCACTTGAAATATGTATCTTTACTAAGGAGATGGTGAAAAGGTTGAAATCTTTTTGATAGTTGATAGATGAATCAACGAATTGATTGGATCTTCCCCTAAAAGCTACAAAATTTCTTAAGGTGGGTTGGAGGTGGAATTTCCAAAATTGCTTGGACTTTATTAGGGTCTACTTTGATTCTTTGAAGGGAGATAATGAAACCAACGAGATTCCTATAAAGGATCATAAAAATACATTTCTTGGATAAGGCATTTAAAGATGATTTTGAGAGCATCTAGATGATCCTTATTATATTTGGATTTCCCAAGGAGATCATCCACATAGTTCTCTATGATTTTTAAGATAAGGTCATGGAAGATATAAGTCATGGCATGATGGTAGGCTATGAAAGTATCCTTTAAACCAAATGGTATGACATTATAATAGAAAGTTACCCATGGGGTGATAAAACAGGTTTTGTTTTGATCTTTGGGAACAATCAAGATCTAATTGTATCCCAAAAAACCATCCATAAGAGATAACATCTTGTGGCTAGTTATAAGATCAACCAGTTGGTTAATGCTAGGCAAAGGGAAGTCATACTTTAGATAAACAAGGTTGATGTCATGAAATTTGATACAAATTCAAAGTCCCCATTTAGTTCTGGTAATAGGAACAATGTTAGAAACCCATTGAGGATGTTAGAAATTGTAACAATAAAAAAGATTAAGGTTTTAGTTCAGCCATCCTTTTGATAGGTTAAGGGACCCAAACTAATGGTATTGATAAAAAATATTTATATGGTATAATATCATAATCCTATAAATTTGATTGAGATGGGATTGGTGGGGGAGAGACATCCTTGTTGATGGTGGTGATGGGTTTAGGTGAGGTGGGCTCTTTTGGCGGTATAAACCCAAGGCCAAATAACTCACAAGTTTTTTGGGTTTTGATTATGGGTGACTCATGAGGTCTATATTCATAAAGGCTAAGGCTAAACCCCTTCCAATCAAACCTATGAAGGTATGATTTAGAAAAGGTGGGTTTATTCAGATAAGATAAGTTAAAGGTGAATGGTCAAATATGAGGGGTGGTAAAGTAAGCAAGAAGTGGATGATTGAGTCCTCCATAAATGAAATTGGTTGGATGATTGGGTGGCCCAAAAAATGGATTATGGTCCCAATTTTAGTGTCATAACTATGATCATAGGTGAGGTTATTATACTCTTGAGAAGTAATTAAAGCATATAAGGCTATAAGAAAGTATTCTCCTAGTGAGAGACATTGGAATGTGGGTTCCAAAGGGTCCTCTATGGGGATGTATGAAGAAGGGATGGATGAGCTTGTTGAAGCTTCATCAACTATATGGGTAGAATAATTGGTAGCTAGTTGTGAGGTGGATGGATAATGAATAAGAACATCATTGGGCCTATACATCATATTTTAAGATGCAAAGGGACTAGGGTCAGATGTTATGGTGATGACATGGCCTTTGTACTATAATATGATGTAATAATGGAATGTGGAAGGGACACAACTCATATCATGCATCCAAGGGAATCTAAGAAAATTTTTGTATTAGAACTCACCCTATACAACATAAAAGAGTTATGGAATGGTGTGAGGTCCCAAGAAAATATTGATATCAATTTTTCATAAGGTAGTGGCCATGGTGTCATTAAAAGAGTGAAGAACCAATATAGTTTTAGACATGATGTTCTTTGGTATGTTAAGATGGTCATAGGCATGGGATGAGATAATGTTGATGCTATCCCCACCATTAATCATCACCCTCCTTATCTAGGTCTTGTTGATTTATGTCATGATGAAAAGGGGAGGATAGAGATCCTCAAGATGCATAGAAGGTTATGAAACATTAAAAATGACTAGGGTAGAAAGTTGAAGGGATTTGACAAAGGTTGAAAAAGTTTGAGGATCTTTGGTTTGAACCTTAATGGATTAGAAAATCTCTATTAGTGTTTGAAAATGAGGAGGTGAGGTGTTTAATAATTCATATAATCTCATTTTCACCATTGTTTGGTCAAGTTGTTTCAACACTACACACTAAATAGATTTGAAAGGGTTGGAAGGAGATGCACCCAAAATGGATACTTTGGGATTAGGTAATGGTGAAGGTGAAATTTTTTGGGTTTGGTTGGAAGGTTGAGGGGTTAAAGGGTATGTCCATGGTATGGACACTTTTTTTTCCTTTATATTTCTATTAGGCATAAGATCAAGTAACCATATGAATGGTGTGGATAAGAGGAAGTGTTGGTTTAGGTAACTTCTTCAATTCCTCCTCACTCTTAGGTAAGAGTGGGGGAGTAGGTAAATGTTGGGTAGGTTAGATTGGTAATTGAGTGGGTTGGATTGGTGTTTTAGTAGGTTTAAGGCTCATCCAATAATAGATCATCCTCATCCAAAAGGTTATGGACTAGTGTTTGGAGAGATTTGTAGTTATCCATATCATCTCTTAATTTCCTATGTTATAGGAAAATTAAATTATCATTGAACCATGATGGTTTAAGACATGAAGGGTTGAATTGTTTGATGGGTGGTAAGTTTAAAGAATAGGTTTGTAAAAAACTTTATAGAATGGTTGAATAATATGTGACCAAAGGTGCTAAGGGTATTTGGCTTTTGGTTTTGAGAGTGGGAGCCTTTTGGGGAGTAGGCTTTACCATGGAAGTTGGAGGTGGTGGAGTAGTTTTGGTAGGTGTTTTTGTTATGGTTTTTTTGGTTATGGCTGATTTGGAGGTAGAAGATTTAGAGGTGGAGGGTGAATATTTGGTGATAGGTGGGAAGGTAAAGGTAGCTAGCTTAGTTTAAAATGTTGGGAATTTTGCTATTTTGGTGGAGGTAGGTTTAGGTAGATTAAAAGGATAAGGTTAACTATATGAGGATTAGGTAATGGGTATAGTAGAAGGATGAGGTCCATAAATTGAAGGTAAAAGAGAAGGTAGTAGTAAGGGTCTAGTTTTAGATGGTTTGTGTGGTTCCACCTTTTTGACAGGTTTAGTCAAAGGTTTCTTTGTTGGACTTGATGGGGTTAAGTCCAACTTCAAAGATGGATGAGTGAAGTTAGGGGTAGGAAGTATTCCTAAATTCTTGATGGTTTTAGTCAAAGTGGTGTAGGGTGATTTAATAATTTTAGATTCAAGTGGATTGGAATATTCCCATATGGTTTTGGAAGAAGAAGTATCTAAAGATGGGGTTGAGGTAATGATGGGTTTGAGGGTAGATGTGAGTTTAAAGGTTCTTTTTTTTTGGTAAGGTAGTCTAAGATAGTGCCAAAATGTGGCCCTATCTATACTAGGTTGAGAAGTAAACTCTAGATTTTGGACCAATCTAGAAAAAGGTTTATAGATGGGTTTGATTCTTGGGTTATTGGTTTCAAATATTAAACCCATAGGTTGAGGTGAGGAAATAGTTTTTTCACCTTTGTCTTGGGTGGAAGGTTTGATGGTTGAGGAAGATGGTGCTTCTAGGGAAATAATAGAGGAGACAATCACCTCCTTTGGAGTGGTTCCCAAAGAAGTGGTTGGTTCTATGGTGGGTAAGGAAGGTGTGGTTTGTTTGGATGGGAAAAGGGAGGTGGTTGATTCCTTTGTTTGGATATCCAAATGAAATACTAGTGATTACACCAATTCCATAAGGGGATTGGAGGAAGAAGTGGTTGAAGCAATGGTTGGATACTTTGGTATTTCTATCAAAGGAGTGGTGGGTGAGTTAATGGTATCTTTAATTTAAAGAGAGGGGGTTTCTTCCTTTGTTTGTTTGTCTAAAAGAATAGAAGAAGATTCCATCACTTCAATAAGTGGGGTGGAAGAAGAGGTATTTGAGGTAATGGTTTCATCCATAATAGGTTCAATGGTAATAAGATTAATCATGTGTACCTCACGAGTGTGAGATGATTCTAGTTGGCTGTTGTTATTGTTGGTAGAAGGTGAATGGTTAGGAAAAAGTTTTTGAAAGTTGTCTAATGATTGGTTTCGAGTTGCTTTAGGATTATCTAATGCAATTTCACCCTTATAAATCATGTTTTAGAAAATATTTTTAAAGGTATTTCACCTAATCACATCATGTCCAATAATTAAATGGAAGGTACATAGATCATTTTCATTATACCATCCGAGTGTGGGGCAAGAGGAATCGAACTATTGGGGTAGTTTGATAGGAATAAGTTGGACGAGGTTAGATTTAAGAATTTTATCCAAAATTAAAGCATATTACTCCCTTATGGGAGTGTACTATCTTGGAGTGGTTTGGTTTTGGTTGCAAGTTTATTGGTTTGATGGGTTGGAAGAATTGGTTTTATTAGGTTGGTTGATAATTGGAGGCGGAGTAGACTTTAAGATAACCATGTTTGTAGTTGCTTTTGTCTTGATGTTGGGATGGTTAGATGGATTGGTGGTTTCAGTAGAGAAAGGGTCATTGGATTTAAATATGAAATTATTGTTTTTTAGTTTAAATTTCCCTTCATAAATGTCTCTAATTTCAAGTTTATGTGCCATGGTAAATTCCTCATCAAAGGTTCTAAAATTATAAACTTGAAGAGTTGGAGTAATATGTTTTTCAAAACCTTAGGAAAAGAGTTTAAACAGTTCAGGTTGGGGTAATGAAAAATATATTTGGTGAATGAGACCTCTCTATTTACCTAAAAATTTGATAGTCGATTCATCATCAATTTCTTAATGGAGTAGAGGTCATTAATGGAAACCTTTTTAGATATACTAACTAAAAAGTTATCTAGAAACATTTGGGCTAGTTGAAAGAAGGATAAGATAGAGTGCTTGGTAAGAGAACTATACCAATCCAATGTTGTTAGGTTATATTATTGAATTGACATCATATTTAGCATAAAAAAGAATCAACATAATCTCAACATTAGATTCAAAGTCCCTTGAATTAGAATTAGATTCAAAAACATAAAATGTTCATGGTTGTTACAACATTAGTTACACATGCCTCACAGATCAATTTAAATACATTTATTATCCTTCCATGGGTTTTAAGGATGATTAATTTAGAATTGACATAATTTATACTAGTATCTTCTATGAGGATTGTGTAGCCTCTTCCCATTCTATTACCACCAACCACATAACCATTACATTGTCATTCCTCCTCCCACAAGTGTCAATTGGGATTGAAAAAATCACACCTTTTTGAAATTCATCGATGGTGAAATATTAGATAAATAAAATTGAAGAGGATAAGAAAAAATTCATGTAGAAGAATAATAATCTCCTAGTGAAACCTTTTTGGAGGTGCTAGGGGATAATCAAATAAAAAATCAGCATCTTCTAATGAAACCTTTTTAGAGGTGCTAGAAAATAATCAAATTAAAAAGTAAACATTCCTTACTAAAACCTTCTTGGGAGTGATATTAGACAATTAAGACAACTTCATTGGTATAAACCTCATCAAGGAACCAATAGTTGAGCAAAAAAGTTTTTCACTATTTGATGAAGACATTATCAAAGATCAAATCAAAATAGCTTCCTTTCTATAGCCTAATCAATTGGTAGCTACTCTCAGGCCCAAACAATAGAAAAATATGGTGGTCTTATTGAGATAATATTCATAATTATTCATATCCACCACATATAAATTTATCTCAAATCTAGAATCAGTAACATTATGTGAGCCTAAAGATCTCGATCTTCATTTATTTATCAACTCTCATTCATTCCATTATCAACCACTATGGCATTTCACAAACAAACCTATAATCCAAGACTTATCCATCCTGGGCAACACTTTACTTTATAGTTGATAAAAATATACTTTATCCTTATGTTTGAAGAAATTATAATCAATGGCCAATAAAGATCACAACAACATCATTTGTATCTAAATCTATAACTAGTTCTTGATAGAGCAACTTTTTAGATGAGGTGTGGGTTAGAAATTAACATGATTGACTATTCTTTTTTCTTATTTGATAAGTAAGATGTGCATCTCCTCATCAATAGGAACACCAAAAATATTCACCTAGGCCAAACACATCCAAACCCAAACACATCCATACCTAGGCCAAACACATCTAAAACTAGTAACCAATCATCAACCAAACACAAACATGTACCATACCATTCCATTTACCATTATTTTTAACATTGTCTCATACCAAACCAATCACCTTACCAATTAGGGGAAACCCTTTCAATATTATTCTTTATCATCATATCATTCTACCAGCCTATCACTATTTTATCATTTATCTGAACTACCATTTTGTTCTATCAACCAAACCACGTTTTGATCCATCTTATCCTAGCTCATTTGACCTTGGTTCATCCATTGGTTTCATGTTTTTAGCATGAAGAATTAGATCAGTTTAAATAATTATTTCAATAATTCCAGATAGATGTAGTATTTTGGAGTAGTAAATAGAAGACTTGGTAGTTACATCCTTTGTTTATTGTCCATTTTAATCATTTTTGTTAATTTGATCCTAATTATATCTACCTACATGGGCAAATCAATGTTTCACTAGTCTTACTACTAATTATAACCACCTATGGGAAAATTTTTATCATTGCTATGATCTATTATATCCTAGTTATAGCTGCCTATGGAAAATCTAGGGGTAACATTTGTTTATTGTTCCTTGAAATACCAACTAGCCATTCCTATACCATAATATGCCATCCTACCAACTTTCCCTATTTTTTTTTGAATTGTTTGTTACACTAGTCAAATTCCTCCATTGAAATGTGGACCTACTAAGACATAGGACCATTTTTGGACTATGTGGCTTGTGCTCAATTCTTATTGAGATCATCTCATTCCCCCTTTACCCTTATGCTCTTGTCATTTTATGAGCTTGGACTATTTAATGTCTTGTCATTCTCTATTGAGTTGAGACATTTTAAATTTCAAAAAACAGTCACAAAAATCGAAAATCGAAAAAAAATTATCCTATCTAATCCTAGTTAGTTATCCTTGATCCACCATACTAGGGAAAATATATTGTTAAGATGATTTCTATTGCTTTTGTTTTTAGGCTTTTTATTTGTTTGTTTATTTGCTTACCTATATATTTGATTTCAACACTATTTCCTTGATTTAATATATGTATTTTCATTGGGTGATTCCTTGTGAATTTATACTTGAATTCATCTATATTCATACATCAATAGTATATACCATCATGGTTTTTATCATTGGTTCATTATTTTCAAATGTTTATTGGAACTATAGTAAGTCCTTATGCATATTTCAGCCAAGTCCTCATGGTGTTCTATCATGATGCCTATCATCACATGCTATAGTAAAAATTAGGTCAAGCAATTGTACAAGCAATGGAGTCATAGAAGTTTCTCCTTAGTTCCTAGGTAAATCCTTCCACCCATTTTGATCAAATCAACCCATTGGTTGTTCTAATTGTATCAATGCTAATAAGGTTGAACATATCTACATTGGTAGGTATAACTAAATCATTTCCAATGATCAATCTTATTATTATATTCATCTCTTTCATCACTTTACATCCTCATATTCTTGATTGTTTTTGGCTTATTTAGTTATTAGACCAATGCATCTACACTTGTGCCCACTCATCTTTAATCTATGCAATAGTTCCTATCCTTGAGTTATTCTTACTAATCCACCATACTAGGACACAACCTTATCAAACATCATCTTTATCCAATTCAATTCATCTTAATTCTTATAACCACCTTTAGTCAAACCATTATTTTAACTTTTATTACTGATTATAACCACCATTGAGAAAATCAATACTTATTTTTTTAACAAATCAATCCATGCAAACATTTTCTCATTTGGATTAATCTCACCCATGGTTTACTTCCACCTTTATTCTTGATTATTTTTTAGGGACTATCCATCAAACATGTGACAACCACTTCTTTGGCATCACATGGTTTACTTCCACCTTTATTCTTGATTCTTTTTTAGTCATTCAAAATTTTTTCTTCAACCATCATCTTCCTTTTAGCATAGATGCCTTTTTCTCATTCTTTGAGAAGATATTGTTGTGCCTACAATTTACAACATCTTCCTAAATAGGGGTAAACTATATACATCTAAAATTGGTGACTAATGTCTTTATACATGACTTTAGAGTAATTCTTAGTAACCTGTATAAATCTAGCCTAGGAATCTCTAAGAGTCTCACATTTGGGTTCATAACCATGCAGATATATCAAGTGGCCAATAAATCAATTAAATTATACAAATCCACATTGAATAAATCAAAATCTTGCACACATGTTCAAATTGCTAACAAAGGTTAATTAGGTTGAGCCTAATTAAATTTATCCATGAGTAAATAAATTAATTATCACAAAGTAAAATTTAATAAATATCCTAAATAACATCTTGAAGCTAATCAGACCTTTTGTGAGTTATCCAAATGCAGAATATCTCAAATCACATATATTCATGCTAATCATGAGATTTTTGACATATATTTAACCCTAATGTGGTTAGCTACACCAACCAAGGTTAGGATTTAACCCATTTCAAGTTGATTTCAAAGCCTATAAAAACAAGCCTATAGTTATTCATTTTAAGAGCTTAGAACATAATAGAGTTATAATGTTGGATTTGGTTTCATGAAGTAAATTCATAGTGTTATATTGTCAAAATTAGGCCAAGCCATCAAGCCAACCATGGCGCCAAGAGGAGATGGAGATAAAAAATCCCCATTGATGAAAACCTATTGAGCACAATCTAAGAAAGCCAATGAACACATCATCTTGGAACAATCAAGGAAGGTAAGTAAATTTGTCATTTCTTTTCAATTTATTTATGTCTTCATTTGGTTTATCGCTAAGCTATCCCTATGATCTAGGCCTAGAAATGTTAGCTTGTTTAGTGTGTTTATTTAATTTTTTTAGAACTAACACCATGATAACCTCCTCTCTTCAGTAAAATTCTTATATCATAACTATAACAGGGTAAAATGGATACTTTATTATATATCTAATGTTTAAATAAATCATTAAAATAAGGTATTTAAGTGTTTAAATATAGATCTTATTAAATTGTTTTATGACTAGAGTTTATTATGCTTATGAAATATTAATAAATAAATAATCTATTATTGGTTTTTTGTTTCATGGATGAAATAAAACTTTTTGTAACTTTTTGATATTGAATAACTTATATTATAGATATAATTCTTACCCAAATGACTATCTATGATTCTATTTATTATTTTATAATAAACTAGATGATATTAGATTCATTGCATTGCATTTGATAGACTAAATGTATTTATTTGATATTTATGTACTTATAATATTTATATATTCTAATGAGTAATATTCTTATTCAATCTATTGGTTTTTATATTATCATATAATTTAACTAAATCTCACATTTCTGATACTAAACAAGGAGTGGCCATATTTGATTGGATTAATTAGTACCATCAATGCAAAATGAGTTGTAATCTGATAAAGTGGTGTGTATAAAATTGACTAATCCTAGAGATCATTAACTATTTGAAAACATTAGCCAAAGTAATATTTATATTTAAACATTGTCATTTAATGTGTTTGATATAGTTTAAATGTTTATGTGATATCATGTTAGAATGGATTTATTTATGGCACAAATCATGTATTAGTCACCTTACATCCCATGGTTTCTAGTTTGTCACTCAAGATTCTCACACCATCACTATATACCGATCCATAAAGGGAGGTACATTACATTATTGGGATATAGTGTGGGGGATCAATGATGTGTGGTTAGTGTGTAACATTAATCATATGATGCTCTCCCTCCCTATAGTAGTACTACACTAGAGACCACACTTGAGATTATAGATAGATACTTGAGTCATGGAGACTCATGATCTATTATTATTATTATTATTATTATTATTATTATTATTATTATTATTATTATTATTATTTGAGACATTATTTATTGATGAACCTATACTATTTATTCATTTGCACATCTAAAATATTGGATATAATGTTGTATCATCCATGGATAACATTGTATTATTACTTTAATGAAATAAATGCAATATTTATTATTTAATTTAAAATTATTCATGATTTGTTATATCATTATCTTGGTGATCATTAGTTAAATAGATTAGCTATAAACCTTATGGGGTTAAGTAAAATAATAAATTTAGTTAAAGGTCACTTAGTTAGATTTATCGTGGTGAAATTTGTTAGATGAATATGTGTAATTAAATTTTAAAAAAATGCTCTATTCTTAATAAAACCTAGTGGGGTTTTTACATTGACAAAAATCCTAGGAAGAACATAGATCATTTGTGAAAGAGAGGTCTAAATGTCCACATCACCATGCAAAGGGTGATATACATGAATTTATTCACCATGGTGAGCATCAAGAGATATGAGACTTAGATCATCCTCCTAGACATTCATTTGGAGACTTAGTAAAAGATTTCATTCGACTACATCCTCATAATTTTCATGGTACTCAAGAAGGATTTATAGTAGAAGCTTGGTTAACCAACATGAGAGGATATTTTAATTTGTATAAACTTGACATGAAAATTAAGGTTTGTTTATGAACCTACATTCTTAAAGATGCAACAAAAATATGGTGGGAAGGAAAGGATTATAAAATCCATTTAGCTCTTGTTTCCCTCACCTAGGAATTTTTTACGGAGCATTTTAGAGAATGCTATTATCCAATCAATATGTTCATAATAATGTAAATGAGTTTCATGATCTAAAATATGGAAGTGTCATCATGGCATAATACGAGTTCCATTTTATGTATTTTATTAGGTTTTTTTAAGGCTATATGGATGAGATTATCCTATTAAATAGGTTCATTGAAGGCCTAAATTTAGAGTTGGCTGGTGAAATGTGCATTTTATCTCCCACAAATTTTTTATTAGTATTTTAAAACACCTACTTAGATGAGGATTCTCAAGGAAATACTTAGGATGCCTAAAATAAATTTTGAGGTAAGATTCAATCTCAACATGATTCAAGGTCATAAGGTGTGTAGCCTACACCTATGAGAGGTTGGAGAACAACTCAATCCAACTCTATACCCCATCAACAAAAACATCAAAAGAGTAACCATTATAGTTTTATCTATAATAAGGACCACTTTGATAGATACCAATGAAGATGAAGTGAGGTTGGGATTCAAGATTGATAATAGAATAGACATGTGCAGACTAAAATGTTGACATAGACAAGACCATTAGGATCAACAACATTAGTTGATCATATATTAGCTAGATATCCCTTAGGGTGAGATAATCCTATATGTGTGTGTTTTATGTATGGATCCATTAATCACTGTGTATTTCATTATCCTCTTAAACCATCAATACCAATAGGAAGAAGCCTAGATGTTAAATTAGATAGTGGGTGACATGGGTCAAGGACATAATATTTATGTAGTAATAGATGACCACCCATACAAGCACCAAGTAATGGTCATTAAAACCACATGTATGATCAATAGAATTTTTATAATAGTTTTATTTAACTCAAGAGATTGATACTCCTTTGTTTATATTTCTATTATGGATCATTATGGGTTGGTGGCCATTAGGTAGTTAGAAAGTTAGGCAGTAGAGTTGGCCATGGGGCCAAGATGTCCAATAACTCCTTAGTGAGTAGTTGTTTTATATACCTTGGTGTATTTTACACCATGGTGTATTTTTTTATGATATCCTTAGGCACCTATGTAATTTTATTAGGAATGGATTGGCTTATGTCTCATAAATCCAAGTTGGATTTCCCTGACAAAGTTATCAAGTGTGTAGATGACCTTGGGACTCCTATGGTGATATCTAGAGTCAAGAGACTCATTTCAATTTTATTGATTTATGAATGTAGGTCAAGAATAACATAAGGAAGAGCTATAAATTATTTTATATCATGATGAGTGATAGATCAAATGAGTTATAAAAGGTTTTAATGGATGACCATCTTAGTATTTAGTATTTTATGATGTATTTCTAGATGAATTTCTAGTTATGCCCCCTTTCAAAGAGATTGATTTTTAGATTAACTTAATACTACGAGTTGAGGCCATCTAAAAAATACAATATCAAATGACCACACCTAGGTTGTATGAATTAAAGATGGATCCTAAGAAACTAATAGAGAAGGGTTTAATTAGTCCTAGTGTGTCCCCTTGAGGAGCACAAACCATCTTCATGAATAAGTAGGATAGATCCTTCTATTGAGCATTAATTACATCTAATTTAATAAGGTGAAAATTAAGAATAATTATACCTTACCTAAAATTGAATATTTTTTTGATAAGATGTAGGGAGCCAAGGTGTTCTCAAAGATAGACTTCAAATGTATATACCACCATGTATATCACAAAGCCTAATATTCACAAGATTATATTTTTAATGTGGCATGTGCACTATGAATTCATAGTTGTAACATTTAAATTGACCAACTTCCCAAAAATGTTAATTATTATTATGAATGGAGTATTTCACACTTAATAAGACCATTTTTTATTAATATTCCTTGATGATATGTTGATTTATTCATGGAATGAGGAAGAAAATTATAACCGTTTAAGACAATTCTTGCAAGTTTTGAGAGAAAAACATGTGTTTAGAAATTTAGAAAAGTGTGATTTTTCACAATAAGAAGTGAAATACCTCAAACAGATCATATCATCATAAGGAATTTATGTATGCCCCTCTAATTCAATTATGGAATAGTTAGCACCCATAAACATTATGGAGGTTCATAGTTTCATGGATTTGGTAGGATGCTATAGATTATTTGTGGAGAACTTTTCTTTTATTTTAAATCATATTACTTCACTTAAAAGGAAAGGGAATAAGTTTGTGTGGATATTAGAGTGCAAGAAAGATATTTAGTTGCTAAAAGAGTGACTCTCTAGTGCACCTATTTTGGCTATACCAAATATTGTTGGGGAGTTCTTCATTTCTATAAATGCATTAATGGAAGGGTTAGGAGTTTTACTCATGAAAGAGAGTAGATTTATAGTGTATGAATCTCAAAAAATAAAATACTATGATTTTAAATGCCCCACACATGATATATAATTTATAGTGATCATTTATGCTTGCCTAAGGTGGTGACACTTCCCTCTCAATCATCACTTTGTTCTAAAGACAAACCACTTGTGTTTGTAGCTTCCATTCAATAAACCTAATCTCAATTCATGTCAAAGGCATTAGATGTAACTAATGTGAAAGTATTATTATGAAATTATTCATATCAAAGGAAAGTAAAATGAGGTTGTTGATGCATTAATTATGAGGTGCCATGAATTAGTAGTAATGAGTTTGTGGATAGACTTGAGAAGTTAGTTTTTGGAGCAACTCCTATAGGATGACCTCTACAAGGAATGCATCAAATGTTAGATTCTAGTGTGAATATAAAAGGTAGATTCAAATGTTATTATTTGGATCTATATGGCATTTTACACCATAAAAGACATATCTATGTTGTATCAACATGTGGCTTGCATGAGTTAATTTTTTTTAAATCTCATATAGCTCCTTACCAAGCACACCCTGGAGTTACTAATAAACATGTTGAATTAAGACAATTATATCATTGTGCTAGTTTAAGGTGTGATATTATTGACTTTGTAGCTCATTGAATATAATTATAGAGGGTTAAAGCTAAGCTTCAATATCTAGTAGGATTCTTATATCCTCTTAAGATTATGGAATGGAAATGTGATACCATTTACATAGGTTTCATTATAGGTTTTCCTACCTCATCATATCATCATGAAATCATTATGGTAAATATGGATCAGTTCACCAAAGTATCTCATTTTTTCCCATGAAGACTACTTATAAGTCCACTTCAATGGTGAGAGTTTTCTTGGATGATTTTTTTAGATTACATAGGATTCCCCATAAGATTATTTTAGACAGAGATCCTATGTATACTTCACACTTTGGTAATTTTTTATAGAAGTTGTTGGGCATGTAGATCAATTTTAATACATCCTACCATCCTAAGACTAATGGATAGATTTAAAGATTCAATCAAGTTCTTGAATACATGCTTTGCATGTATGTTATAGACTAATAAACCCATTGGTAAAACTAATTGTATCTGGTTAAATTTGCTTACAATAATATCTATCATAGCTCAATTAAGATGGAACCTTTCTAGGCTTTCTATGGTTGAACTTGTAAAACCCCATGGAATTAGGATTGACTTGAGGATTGATTCATGATTGGACCTACCATGATTAAAGGCATGAAATAGCAAGTAGTTAAGATATGACATCACCTTGATACTACTATATATCAACAAAATAAGTATGCTAATGCAAAAAGGATTGAATAACATTTAAATGTTGATGATAAAGTGTTCTTAAAGGTGAGACCCATAAAGATACCTATCCATATTAAAAATATTTGAATTTGGTGCCTTATTTTGTAGGGCTATTTGAGATATTTCAAACCATTATCCTAGTATGTTATTGTTTGACCTTGCCACCCAACTCATCTTGTGTTCATGATGTATTTCATGTTTATGTTTTATGAAAATATTTTTTTGACATTACTCACATATTTGATTAGATGGCCTTGAAGGTTGAGATCAAAATAGATTTAGTTTTGGATCATGTTAGGATTATAGATCACAAGACACTAGCCCTTTGAGGTAGAGAGATGGACTTGGTCAAGGTCTAATGGGACAAATATGATGAATCAACAATTACTCGGGAAAATGTTTCACCTCTGAGGGTTATGTACTGTCACCTCTTTTAGTGACTTCTAGGATGAAACCTAAATAAGGGTAGGGGGATATAAGGCCCCCACTTTACATAGTGCTGATATTTGAAATTTAATGACTATGATATTTTGGCTACTCTGACTTGGAGTTAGGAGCTATGTTGTTAGTAACATCCAGTTGAGGTGTGAAAGGATTTTTATGAAGACTTATCATGTGTTGGTAACCATGATCAATACCTATTTTCAATAATATTTTGATTCCTTAGTTAAGAAATTATAATACTTACATTTCCTTTATGTTATGTTATAATCTTTGATTATTCATAAGAGATATATTGAATTAAATTATATTGGATAATTTCTCACAAAATTCTATATTGGTAATCACATGTGTTTAAGGTTATATGAATCTATCTATGTGAATGATTTTATTCCTTGGATGTTGTCTATGAATAAAGGATTGAGTTTCCTGATTGATTAAATTAAGTAGCCTTAATTATTAGGTTAGAGTAATCTGATGTGTTCATCAAGTGTGTAAGAACAAGGAAGGGACAATAAAGGAAAGGGACTATGCCAAACATGGTTATATCACTAAATAACCTTACCATAAACCTTTATTAAACACTTTCTAACTATTTTATTGTTTAACTTGTCATCATCACCTCTTTTTGACTTAATGTGTTGTTTAGGTGGATAGTCTTTAATTTTTGTTAGTGAAACTTGTTATCTCCTTGCCTTAAGATCTTCATCCAGATTAACCAATGCATCTATTGGAATATTGGTAGTTCTTTCCATTATTTTCCTAAGTATTTAATTGAGTACGAAAGGAGATAAGTCTAGGAAGTAACCATAAAAGCCTAAAAATCTACCATGCACCTTAATTGAGCATGAAGAAGAATGTTCCTTAATGAGGTATGGGCTAGAGAATAGAGGGTGGTTGGATCATTCTAGGACAAGCATATATAGAAATCAAGATATTATTAAGAAGAAATTTTGGACATGAGAAAATTGGACCAATTATATTAGAATAGACTAAGGAAAAGAGAAAAAGAGAAGGAAGTTCAATAAATAAGAAGAGTTGTTTAAGAGATCAGAGCCTTAGACAATTGGAGGATAGCACTAAAGAGGGCTTGGATTCAATAGGTTGGATTATTATTAACTTTATTTACATCTTATTTAGTTTGAATGAAAATGATTCTAGTTCTTGTTTTGCCTATTTCTTGAAGCATAATATGACCACTTAGTTTATTTTGCATATTTTATTATCTTAACCATGGTAGTTTATTAGCCCCCATGTAAGTTTTTCCCCATTGAGGGATTGGAAATAATGTATTCATACTTGTTTATTATAATGTTTCATCTTTATTTCTTGAATTTATTGATGTTTTTATGATTGTATGTAATGGTTTTATATGATTAAAATGTTCATGGTGGTATATAGTTAATCCTTCCCATGTTATGCATGGTAGTAGATTGTTTAACCCTCCTATGAACATCATGGTGGTATATTTTAGGCCCTCTCATATTGATGAATGGTGGAAGATTTCTTCACCCTCATATGAATATTGGATGATATAAATTTTAGTGAGGTATCTTTTTGTTATCCAATTAAACAATGGGCCTTGTTTATGTTGTGAAATCTTTCTTGTACATTTTATATATTTATAAATGCTTAGCTTCATTTGAATGTTCATTGAATTATTTTTTGAAATGTATTTTGGAATGGAAGTATCCTTAGGTAAGATTCATTAATAGTACTATATGTGGGTGCATGGTCATTCTCTTGAGTTAAAGCACCCTTGCATAGATATACACCCTTGACTTTACCAAGTGATGTAAACGGGTTTTGGAATTAGGAGTATTGATCTTGAGGGTGTCAATAAATAGTATTTTAATGATGAATTTTTTCTGGGTAGTGATCTCTCCTTAAAAAGGACAATAGTTTCTTGGTGTGGACAAGGATCATTACTAAAGAATGATTGCTCTTTTATGATTGAATCAGGCCTAGACTTATGCCTTGTTTTGATGTATATAATTATTGATACTTATTTTATTGTTAGATATTAATAAAAACTAGCCTACTTTTTATATTTTTACAAAAAATAGTGTTGTGTATAATGACCGAGATATGGGTAAATACTTATGTTATAGTTCTATTGGACCTCTTTAATAAATTAAGATGTAACTAAATGGTAAATATTATTTATGTATATCCTTGGGAAGGATTTTTTATGTAAGGAAATATTTTTTAGCTTGTTTGGCTCTTTAATAAAATGAAAATGTGTTTCATTGCTTAAATCTTTTTTAAGATTAGCTTGATAAATACATGTGTCTCTTCTTATATCAATTATGATATACTTTAATAAATTAAGATTATCCAAGTATGAGTGGAACTCAAATAAATATGTGTGAGATTTTTATTTAAATAACATTATAACTTGATAATATCTTCTAAATATTTTCCTTATTTTAGTAAAAAATTATGTCTTATGGGTATTCCTTGAGTTTTAGTAGCTGAGTAAAACACCTACAAGATATTTTCCCTTTAATTAGACCAATTTTTAACAAAAGAGAATTTTATAGAGTTTGGTTATACTTTCATAAATTAACAAGGAAAAGTTTGATTGAAATATTTCTTGTAGATAATTAATGAAAGAAGTTATTATGATCTTCCTTATATGAGTTACTTATGATTCAATGTGAAGAATTTTGTTTCATATTTCCTCTGGTATGGAATGAAATGGACCCAAGGGTGATTACAAGTTAAAATATTTGATTGAACCTATAAGACTATTTATAAAAATGAACATATCCATTTTAGCTTTATATATTTCTATGTAAAGTAGAGTCTCTCAGATTGTTTGGACATTTAGCTAAACTAATGAGAATAGTGGTTTAGAGTCGAAAGAGTATTTCACCTTGACACCTTATTGTTCAGTGATTTAGGTGATGTATACAGCCTATAAAAACCTCTTCTAAGGAATGAATACTACCTAGATCAAGTTTTTGAAATTAGTCAATGTATGATTATCAATTGCCTTATCTAAGTTATAATTCATGGATTCATCTTTGAGTTTTTGTTTGGATGTGCTTAATCAACTTATAAGATTGACTAATTTGGTTTTTAATTATTATTTTGATCATTTTATATTTATTTTTATATTTATTCATGCATTAATAAATTATTGAGTCTCTTTTTGTATATTTATACCATAGTCAAATTTTCCTTGTCAACTAATTCTTCCACTTGGACATTTACTTAGACTCCTTTTAGTTGGGTCTTTTGTAAATTTTTTCTTAGTCAAATTTGTGACTTATTGAGAATTATCTAGATGAATCCATGTGTCACTTTATACCTAACTCAGGAGTGACATTATCATATACCATTATATTGTAGTTATCAGGTAGGTAGATTGTAAAGATTCTATAATGTGTCACCATCTCGTTAACCTAGGAGTGATGTCATCATATCCCATTGTATGGTAGTCACCAAGTAGATAGATCATCAAAATCCATCCAAATGTCATCAACCCACTAACATGGGGGTGATATCAACATAACCCATTATAATATCAATGTTACATAAGTAGATAATTGAGAGTCATCCACATGTCAACATATCACTAATTCGATAGAGATAACAATCAACACAACTCATTATGTAGTTGTGATGTAGCTAGGAAGCTCTAGATTATCAAAGGTATGAAAAGTGGTAGAATGTGGACCTAAGACCCAAAATAAAAGGTGGCATAGTTAGGGATCATGTTAAAGTAGCCATGCGGTGCCTAATATAATAGTAGTGGTATAGGTCTATTTTGACATACATCTTAACATCATAATGCATTAACTTTTGGCATGATATAGTGAACAAGTTACTGAGTGATTAGATAAATGAATAGAAATTTTAACCTCTTAATCAGTAACATGAACTCATTTATGAAATTGTGGTAGTTTTAGGGATTACATATATGCGTATATGATTAATATGAATTCTTGTATATGTTCTTATTTTAAGTTGGTTGTACACAATATGGTTGTGTCATTCCTATTTTTGAAGAAAAAATGGACATGAAACTTGGCGTAGAACATAATGAAGACATGCTAAATATCATTGATCATGAATCCTTAATATAACTCACCCATAATCTACTCAATAGTTTTTGGATGAGAATACATCCTCTTTTTCTAAGGTATAAAATATATAATGTCTTGGGAAACCAAAAATATCTGCTACTATATTACCAAAAAATATTGGTCATTTTGTATTCAAAATATAGATAAATGACATCAATACAATATTGAATATGGTATTTGGGAACACTATAAATTAAAAATTCCAATATTATTACCAATACATATTAATCATAAATAAAAATAATAAATACATCAATTAGGTAGAGTTGATCAGTGATTCAATTTAGAAGTAACTTTATGAAGTGCATATGACTGAAATTTTTTATATGACTTCATATATAGTTTATGAAATGGCTATAAGAATTATTTACTTAGGGTTAAACACAATGACATAGATAATTCTTATTAAATCTAAATATTTTATCCTTAAATTTCATTATGATCTAATCTCAAACATTTTTGCCATGTTAATAATGTTTTCATACACTACATCATGAAGATGTTCAAAAATTATCCATATAATGCCATTAAACTTTATATTAAAACCACCATAGACATTTAATGTTGTGGATATTACTTAATATAATTCCCCACTTTCTCATACATTCAAATATTTGGATTTGAGAAATCCCATTACATGCTACCTAGTTATTAGACTTTCCAATCACCATCTCTAGAGATAGATGGGCATTGAGCAAGTTAGTTCATCATCTAGTTGAAACTCATAAAATCTTGTCTAGTATACACAAAGCATTCATACACTGTCTAATCACCACCAAAAATTAGACTTTCACCTCATTATCTAAAGCTAATAGTATTGATTATGAAATGATGTAGGTCACCATATGATCATTTCATATGAGACCCTATTTTGATATCATAATTTTAATTGAGAATGATATTTGGACTTGATACCATCACATTCTATATTTTGAAGGCTAGTAGATGGATTGTGAAGATCAAAATAAAGTTATCCTTAAAAATTAT
The DNA here is from genome assembly GCA_037957365.1 of Torreya grandis. NCBI lineage: Eukaryota > Viridiplantae > Streptophyta > Pinopsida > Cupressales > Taxaceae > Torreya > Torreya grandis. The sequence continues at coordinate 37,510 of JARHVA010010794.1, forward strand.
TCTCAAATGAGTTTAAAATAGATATTGGATTTCAAAATAGTATATATTATATAAAAAATATAATATGATAAAGAATATGTGGCTCCCGTCTACCAAAAAAAAATCTATCTCAAACATTTACCTCGAGTGGATTGGACCAAGGTAGAATCAACAACTTTGGAAGACTAAACTTAAGGTGTATTGAATCAAAGCCTATATTGGCTCAAGAATAAATGGATTAAAATAAAACAAACATGTTTCCCTCTAACTTTGAGAACTAATATCCATGATCCTATTTTTCCTTATCAACAAACCAAAGGATAAATCAACTATGTGATCCTCCGCTAGTACTAGTATTGTAGATGATATTTATGAATTATAGTGTGCTTCGATCTTGTACACTTGAAAAAATTATACCTTGGTTTTTCTTCTTAGTTATGGAACTTTCCCACTTTTATAAGTCTTAAATATGCTCTATCTTGATACCTTAGTTATATATATATTGGTACAACTAGTCTTATGTTGATGACCTAAACCTTTTATCTTTTCTATAATACTTTAAATATGCTTATCTTCTATCATTACATGTTCTGAGCTTGTACTCATTTTTGGATTGATAAGACACAAGCCTTAGTTCTAGAACCCAACATTGACACTAGTGTTCTACCCTGACATAGGTGTTCAATGAACTTAAATAGCCAAATTTTCAAATGAAACATATCCTAATGGTTAACCTAAGTGATTTAACGTGATATATTTACTTATAGGAGTGATATATATTCACAATCACTCCTCATTCATTCCTCACCTAAGATTCATACCAAAGAGAATTAAAAAAGAATTCAATTGATCAAAACATCCCTATTTATTCTTATTTACATATCACTCATATAGACCACACATCTATATGTATGAAGTACTGAAGGAGCTACCCAAGGTCTAATTTGCCAAGTTACAAGCTAGGTCACTATTGGAATTGTTTTCCACATATTAAACCATTGTTCACACATAAGCTAACACATTAGGGGATAACTACATTATTATAAAGACTTATTTTTATTAATGGCTATGTAGGCAACACCCACTGACATAGGGGTCTTCGGGGTTAACCTGACACTGTGAGCCCAATAACCCATGTTTCCCAAGGTCACTATGAATATGAATAACCATGGTTTTGTAATTTAATAAGGTGTGATAGTCCATGAAATATATATAACTTCACCAGAGGGAAGGTGAAGATAAACCAATAAACATCTAGGCAGTCACATCCTTTTTTAAAAGGTACATCATATAAGACACTTACATCTAGGTTAGACAATAACATCAATGATAACATCCAAGGTTGATGCTATTTTCTATGGCTTGATAGGTGCTATATATATATATATATATATATATAATCTGGTGACTAATCTAGAATCCTCTTCTTGTGTACTCCATAACTATTCTAGATCTTGAATTGTGTTAGCATAAAAATTAGCTAAGTACATTATTTCTTTGTCATTTACATATATAGCATAGTTGTAATTTCTATCTTTATAATATCTCAGTTTAATACATTCAACAGATGTTGTATACATAATATTTTTATATTTTATTGATTAATAACACTTTGTATCTTGTAAGTACCCATTAAATCTCAATCTATCTGAGTACACACCTTAAGGGGTGTACCAAGAAAGGGATGGGAAAACCATTGGTTCTTCATAATATTATTGTCTCTTTTTCCACTTTCCATCTACACACTTGTCTCTTAAAACCATTTACCCTTATTTTTCCCAATTGTACCCATGAAAAATACTTGTCATGCTTTATCCTCTTTTTTTCTTGCCTTGACCCCCTTTCACCAATTAATTATGCTAGGTCGATTAGGTTGACCTCTACTATTTAAGGATATTTTTAATTGGATTTTGGTTATCCCTTCATCCAAATTATCTTAGGATGTAGTGATTTATCTCTTGAAAACATATAGGGTCAAATGGGTCAACCCTATATAGCTGACATATTCAAAAGGATTTAGGGCAAGATATACTTATATATATAATTTCATTTCCAACAATTTGAAAATAGAGAAGAAAATAAGAATAAGTGGGATTTAACATCTACTTATTGACCATTTGACTTGATGGATAAAGCTTAGGGTTTCATACTTTTTTTTTGAGATATGGATCTTATCTTATGGATAATTATTTTAGATGCATATATATTTTGTGTATCCTAGATATGATTTGTCTTTGTTATCCTTACATACCACAAAAATATCTTGTAAAGCACTTTGGCCAAGGGAGAGATTGAGGATTATCAGGTTCATCTTCAAAGGTAAGTATTCCTAATCTTATTTCTCCTTTGTAAGATTAGATCGATAATGTAGTTGTGTTTCTCTCCCATATATTAGGATTCTATATACATTGATGTGAGTGTATGTCTTCTATTCATGCTTAGTTTAGTTTGTTTCATTTCTAAACCCTAATTTGTGCCACAAGCTCTGGTATGCACTACATTATATTTACTTTCTTATTTATTATAATAAATTGAACATTAACCCTAGGACTCTTTTGAGATTATTGTGTGATTATGTTAGAATTTAGGCTTTGGAACCCTTCCTAACAAGGTGTATTGTGATAAGTGATCCCATAATCAGGTCTAGTGAATCCCCATATTGGTAATGATCTTATTTAACAAATGTATTTCCAATCGAAAGTGTAGGTATGCTCTATCTTCTTCAAGACAAGATTGGTTTATAAACATGATGAAGTTTTGATTGCATACATTCTGGTGAACCCAACATGAACCCTGATAGTAATTTTTCACTTTATTTTATTCTTTTTCATAATTATTTTTATTATATATTTTCCATACTTTTTTTACTTTTCAAAGTACTTATAAAAAAATTCCTGTTTCTAGTACTGGGTCAACACTACCGACCCTGTACATTGTTTTAGCCTACAAGGTTAACATTGTAAATTTTTTTATCCTATTGGGTCAACCCTACTAAAATTATACATTTTTTTATCCTATTGGGTCAATAGTTCCAACCTTGTACATTTTTTTAACCTACTAGGTCGACACTACCAACCTTGTACTTTTTTAAAAGCTTACTAGGTTGACCTTGCAAACCCTTTAGACATTTTTAGCTTATTGGGTCAACACTGTCAACCTTGTATAGTTTTTAGTCTCTATTTTATATTTCCCCTATTGACCAATTTTATTCCTATTTTTCCTCCTAACATTTTAATATCCACTCCTACTTGGAATCATGAAGCCTTTTATCAAAATCTTTCTTGATATTCTCAACCCATTTTGAATATATATGGGTTGTTATCTCATATCCCACCTATCTACCATATAATACAACTCTTTATGGTGCATCTCTTCATCAAAATATTCTTAATATCAATCTATCCCATGCTATATAGTCAATCTAGAGAATCTTATTAGACAAATCCCAAACCATTATAATTATATACCTTATACCACTTTTACACCTTATAAACCAAGAATTTGTAAACTCGTCAACCCATATAAATCAAATTTTGTAACCTCACATTATATTTCACCGCTTACAACCAATGTTCAAAATCCTTTTGTTACACCCATAACAAGATCACCTATCATTATCAGTTTTCAAATTAACATGGTTGAAACCAAGCAAATTGATAATCTAGATGTTTCCCAAGTACTCAAAAACCTTGATGATAATAATATTTACACTCCTCACAATAATTGTGGCTTTACCAAGCTTCCTTCTTCTTCTACCACACTTAAGACAACTAACGCTAATGTTGGGAATCCTCCACTTACAAAGAATCCTTCTCCCACCAACACTACCAATGATCTTCCTAACAACACTAATACCCCACCTTTAAACCCACCTATTGATAAAAATAAACTTATATCACAAGTTATACATCAAATGAAAATCATGAAAATAACCAATCAATCTTAAATGATGAACATGATATAACATTTATTAAACATGACTAGTCAACCAACTCAAGTCATCATGTCTCAACCAAATCAAAATTTTATTCCTCCTCCTCTTAGATACTCCAATGGGAATATCATCCCTAAACCTTCAAGAAATAACCACAAAATAAACATTTATCCCTATTCATTTTGTCCATAGATATTGGAAACATTTCTCCAACTATCACATATAATAGGACTAAGGACCCTACAATATTTCTTAAGTCTTTTGGTAATCTTTATAAGGGATGGGTCCAATCTAATACCTCTAATACCACCAATATCTTATTAAAAACCATTCTTGGTGATGAAATTTAATGGCACAACCAAATTCATACGCATTCCATCTCACAATTATAATATTTAGTCAATGATTTAGTAAAGAAAATATAACATGATGACCTTAGTAAAAATTACCTTGGCCATTTCATCAATTCCAAGCAAATTCTTAATAAATCTACTCATAATTTCATTAACTGATAGAAGTATCTTGATCATAAAGTGGACCATAACATGAATGATGACACTCTTTTAAAACTATTTGTTACTTCTCTTAAACCTCCTCTTCAATACAAAGTTTGAATCTTATCTCCTAAAACTTTAAACAAAGCCTAAAAACAAGCAAAAAGGCAAGATTTTCTTATGACTCAATTTAAAACACCTCAAATAACTACTAATGAATCTTTCCAATAATTTTCTCATAACATTGATTCATCCAAGCCTCCCCAACCTAAAAATGGAGCATCCAATTCAACCAATTTTAAACCAACCCACCCTCGCTTGAGTCTATAATAACTTATGACAAATTTACCACCCTCTAAACCCATCAACTTTGATCCTTACAAACCTCATTTCAATTTGTGCAATCCTAATAAATTTTATTGGTGTCGTGATACTATAGGTCATTCCCATGAGTCTTATCATGATCTTCACCACTTTTTTCTTTCTTCCTTTCTTGGTCCACATTTCAATCTTGGTAATCTCCCAAAACAATTTTATCAAGATTATCTTTAAGCTTCTCAAATTAAATCTCAAGAGCCATAATCACATTACCATCAACTACCTAATGAATAATAACAATTATCCCATAACCACCCCTCATTTTTTAATTTTTTTCAAACAATAGTTGATCTTTCTTCCTATACAAATAAGGAAAGGATATCTAACATGAATAACTTTTAACATATTGTGGCATCCATTGAACCTCAACCTCTTATGTCATATGAACCAAAAGAGTACCTAGTTCAAATTTCTACTCCAAATCATATCATACATGGTTCTTCTTTACCTTCTTTACATACTCATAAATCTCCTACACATCATATGTCAAATTCAACCTCCTTAAAATCTAACAAACCAACACATTTACCTATGTCCAAATTCACCTATCAGCCTAATGAAAACCATTTTAAGGGTTCAATGGTACCTCACTCCAAATCACACATTGGGTCATCTTGCGATGCCTATCCATATGTCCTTTTAGAATTTGGGGCATCTTGTGATTCCTATCTATTCAACCACTTACCCTTTGGTTCATCTTATGATGTCCACTTTTATTTTGTAATGCATAATAAGAAACAAATCTAGCTTCAAGAAACTTTCCTAGACTTATAGACTTATGTTTCATATGTTCATCTTTGATACAGATGTTATCATAAATTTTACTTATTATTTTTGTCTCATCATTCTTTATTTTTATGCACTTTATTTTACTTTCTCTTTATAATAACCATCATCTTCCTTTACATTCTTTGGATTTATTACACATTACATGTGACATTTGCTTTCATTTCAATCCTTATATATCTCTTTTGTTTTTGTGTTTTTTATGTTATTGTTTGCCTTAGTAGATTTATGATTATTTTTTACCTTGTTTATAATCCACACCCATGGGATTCTCTTTTGTAAGTTTGTAGTATAATACCATGGATAGGACCTAGCCCTCCTAAAAAAATACCACCTTTGCTTCTTTTCTCATGTTATTGTTTCCCATTTTGCTTTTCAACACCCTTATGAGTTTCTATTTTATGAGTTATAGTATAATATCATGGATAGGATGCAACCCTCTTCATAAAATTACCATTTTTTCATTATTTTTATAATCAAAATATCACTGATTATAGTTCTCAACTTTAGCTTTTGATTCTTTTTCATAAGATGGAATTTGTACAACAATCTATGTTAGCATGTTTTCCTCCATTTTCCTCATTATTATGATAAGGAATCACACTTTACTATTATTTTATCCTTTTTGACCCTTTATCGCATTTTTTGTTATTTACAGTAATTCAAATTTTTGTATGTGTCACTCCTTTTGATTTCCCATTTATATCATTCTACATTAGATAAAACAAGGTCAAAGTTATGATATAACTTTTATCTCAGCTAGATTAATGAGATTCTTAGACCCCATACTCTTTGAAGTTATCTCTATTAGAAACCAAGTCCCAATTATTCAAATTAAATTCATCTTTAGTACCCATGTTTGGTTTTCTAATCCATATGGAGGAGTAATAGAAAAAACCATCAAGAAATTTAAAATCCAAATCATTTGAAACAAAATTTAATGTTATCTAAAATGTGGCATACAAATCTCAAAATTAAACATCACACCAAAGATGTGATTCTAAGCACATATCCTATCTTTAATATAAGATCAAACTCCACAGTTAGCCTCATGTATATTTCAGATCCTTTTCAGTGTGGTAGGCCAATAGATTAGAATAAGGGAATTCAACAAACTTTATGGTGATTCCTACTTTCTCATGTAAGTATCTAATCGTCATATTAGACTTAAGACTTTGTAAAGGATCCTAAGGAATAGGGAACATGTTGTGGTAAGGTAGGTCCATTTTTAATTTCATACATATAACTTTCATGGGATAATCTATATACTTCATTTGTTGACCTAAGACATGTGTGGCTAAGATAATTTATTCATAGTCCTTAAGATCAAAAGTCCTCTTTTTTTGACAAACCTAATTTGAGTGTCTTGACTTTGATAAAGAGTTCCTCTACCTTGGTTTTTAATTCATTCTCACCTTTACGCATATTATTTCCACCCTTGATAGGCAAATTGTGATTCTAAATCTATTTCCCCTATTTGATTATTCCTTCTTCTTCACCTATTAAAAACATGCTAGAATTACTTTGTTTAAGTTTTTTCTATCCTTAGAGGAAAACAACATGTATGAGAAACTACAGATTACATTCTTATGCCATTTATTTAACACACCATCTCATTATCATACTAGTCATGTCATTAGATGGTTGTGTTTTCTTACATTGCATCTTAGAAAAAACACTAAGTTTGATTTTTCATCCTTTAAAGATTTTAATTTTCATTTCTCCATCACTTTATTGTTTGATTTTTATGGACTTAACTTATATTAAGTATGACATTTGTCATTATTACATGTTTATGTTTATGTATTCCTTCTTACTATTTGTCTCACATCTTTAATTACATTCATTTTAGGTCTTTCATGTTTTCATTTCTACTTATCTTATATGAACTTGCTTTTCCCTTTATTACCTATCTTTTTTAGGGTTTTCTTACATGGATAATTTGTTTTTCATTCATGTTTTACATGATTCCAAACATGATTTATTATGCTCTACATTCCTTTTTACCATTTATGTTTTTCATGATTCTCAACATGATTAACTATGTTCTACATTCCTTTTTGCCATTTATGTTTTACATGCTTTCCAATGTGATTTATTGTATTTTCAAAGAATTTGTCATTCATTTCCCAATCATCTATCATTATTTTTCCATATTTTTGTCCTTCATTTGAATTCAATATTCTAACCTGCCTTAACAGTCCTAATTTGCCAATTTTCTTAAATCTCTCATATATTTATTTCTACTAACTCATGTTTCACTACCATATGCCTATCTTCCAAAAGCTTTAGATTTTTGGCTATTTTTTGCATTAATCTCTACAAGTTCTCCTAGTGTTCATCACATTGGACAACTTCACTTATCTTGTAGTCTAGTTTTTTTTATCTATGATACTAAGGTAAGTAAAGTTATTTGTTTTTCAATTATATCCTTTTATTTATATTATTTACTACTTATTGCCTTTTACTTTTCATCAACATTATGTGTTATCATGTTCTATTACATAAGCACCATCATATGTTGCACTCACATGACACATCATGAGCTTGGAATTGGGCATATGTATACACATAATATTTTTAAATTTTATTGATTATTGATACTTTGTATCTTATAGAAACCCATCAAGTATCAATCTCTCTAAGTGTATTCCTTAAGGGATACATTGATAAAGGGGTGGTTAGACCATTGGTGATTCATATGATTTTTGTCCCTTTTACCACTTGTCATCTACAAACCTGTCTCCTAAAACCATTTACCCTAAGATTATTCTTTTTATTTGTACCCATGCCTAACAATTAGCATGTTTTATCCTCATTTTTTTGCCTTGACCCCCTTTCACTAGTTGAATGTACTACATTGACTAGGTCGACCCTGTATTATTTAAGGATATTTTTCAACTAAAGTTTTGTTAGCCCATTGGTGGACCTAGCTTAAGACCTAGTGATTTATCTCATGAAAACATATAGGGTCTATTGGGTTGACCCTATACAATAATCATATTTAGAAGGATTTAGGGAAAGATCTGCGTATATATACAAGTTCATTTCTAACCATTTAAGAATAGATAAGAAAATAATAATAAGTGTGAATGAAAATTTTCTTATTGACCATTCTAATTGAGGAATAAATATTAGGGTTTCATACTTTCTTTAGAGATATTTATCTTGTCTTGTAGATAAATCTTTAAGATGTATATATAGGTTGTGTAGCCTAGAGCTGATTTGTCTTTGTTATCCTTGCATATCACAATAATATCTTGTGAAGCACCTTGGCAAGGGAGAGATTGAGGCTCCATGGGTTCATCTTTAAATTTAAGTATTACTAAATTTATTTTTCCTTTGTAAGACTGATAGATAATGTAGTTGTGCTTCTTTCCCATGCATTAGGATCCCTTATAAATCGACATGAGTATATGTCTTCCATGCATGTTTAGTTTAGTTTTTCTAATTTATAACCACCACTTTGTGACACAAGATTTTATGTACACTAGATTAGATTTAATTTAATTTTTATTATAATAGAGTGAACATTAAATCTAAGACTCTTTTAGAGTTGTCACATGATTGTGTTAGACTGTAGGCTTTGGAACCTTTCCTAGCATGGTGTATTATGACAAGTGATCCTCTAGTTAGGTCTATAAAATCCTCATATTGGTCATGTTCCCACTTAAAAAATGCATTCCCAATCACAATTTTAGGTATACTATATCTTTTTTGAGCTAGGATTGATTTATAGACATGATGCATTTCTAATTACATACACATGTTGTATTTTAGTTTAACATTTAATTAGCTTATTATAGATCTTATTATCACCCTTGCACATTATCATTTACATATTATTAACCCAATATACCCAAGTAGTATCCACATCCAAAATTTAAGGTTAAACATTTGGTGAACCTGATGTTCAAGATTAAAACCCTAGCTACTTTAGGGGTTTTCATTTCTTTTTCTTAAACACATTCTATTTTTTATTAATCATAAATATAGGGTTTTTATATTTTCAAATAATCATATCTTCTCTTTTCTTCAAATCATCTTTGCTATAGATATCTATGTTAATTATTAATTTTCTAATACCTTATAGTGGTTTTTACTTGTTATATTCATGCTTGATTAAATCAATCTTGTGTTTATAATGAGATTTTATCTATTAATACAAAGTGCCAAAGTGAGTGCATGAAATAATTATCCTCCTCATGTCATATTACCACCCAATCCAAGGATATTAATTATAAAGCTTCACTTTTAGACTTCTTACACCATTCATCCTATTATAAGGATATTATTTTAGATGCATTATCTATTACCATACTCCCTTGTAATGTTGAACCATCATATGTGGCCTCTATCTTAAGTTACATAAAATAGATCAATAATAATATATCCTTCGAAAATGAGGATTTACCACCCAAACATCTTATAAATAGTTGTTTACCACTCTACATCTGGGTGTCTGTTTGTAAATAATGTTAAAATGAGTTCTTGTGGAAAATGTTTTAGGGATCAACATTTGAAACATATGATTTCTAGCCTTAATTGGCATTTGACCTTTATATTATGATCCTCAAAGGATTTGATACTATTTTAGGACATGTTTTGTGACAAATAACATTAAATATTACTGTGGGTCTCAATACATTACCTACTTTGTGTTAAGTTATGCCAAATGATTTGAACTATAACATTCCCTTAAGATGGCCTTAGATACATGAGATGTATTAAATTCCATCTATGTTTCATTCATGATTAAAACTTGGTAATTAATTATTCATTTACACATGTCCAATGAATATTAATCTGTGAAAACATTATGCAGTGGTCTAAAAAACCAATAATACTACACCATAACCCTATAATCCTTATTTTTTAAAAATATTTGATCAAATATGGGTAAAAAGGAAAAAATTTAGGTAAAAATTAGCAAGGTATAGATAATCCCATTTCTCCCACAAATAATACAAACCAACAAGGTTTGGGTTTTTCATAAAAATCTACAAGACATAAGCATATCTCTCACAATATAACTTGTTTTAAAAAGGTCAAAATATATTGTATGAATAATTATACAAATATAATCAAATTAACCAAACCTCATCTAATTTATGAGGGTGATTCCCTAAAATTTTTGATACTAGATGAGTTCTCCAATTATGAATCATTACTAGACTACTTGGGAAAATATGAGGATCTCCTTCCCTTCTATCATATGAGTAGGTTTACTTATGCCACATATTCTCATGCTTACTTTAGTGAGAGAGATGATACCAATGTCCAACATGATTCATCAAACATCATTCATACCACACTATTTATCACAAATAAATATTATGTTCTAAATGAAAAAATAATGAAATATAACTTTGGAATAAATAATGACCCTTGATCAGTTTTACTTGCTATAATGATGTATAATGATGAAGGAAAAACTTATCGATAATATAAACACAAAAATTATGTCACACACATGTGTGTAACTCCCTGTGTCAAAACCTCTTTTTAACCCATTTCTTAATAATAACAATTAACCTGCCTAAACAATACTTTTACTCCTCACACATTTAAATAATTTAAAATACTTAAGTTAATTAAAAACCCCTATTTCCACCTTAACTATCCACCTCTCCCTATGACTAATTCTCACCTAATGAGTCACCTCAAGACTTGGTCCCCTCATCCTAACTATCCAAGACTTATTCCCACTTCTAAACTAAATTCCTAAATAACTACCTCCTTCTCAACCTCTTAATTTTATCATTTTATAATGAGTATCACACTTATCACGTAGAAAAATAGACAATATGCTAAATATAGTAAGGTTTGCCTATTCTAGGGCCATCAACATTGGTCAACCCATGGCTGACATCGGTGGGACCATCGACATTGGTAATATAAGCCAAACTCCCACTTAAAGTTTAGGTTAGCAAAAATCAAGAAAATTCATTTTTATTTGCATTCAAGCTTTGGCATTATATTTTCAACATCCTATCTTATAGTCATCTTGTGTAAGTTAATCATGATCAATAACTTAGCTCTTGAGGACCAACAACACCCACTTATTCTCTCTATTTAGGTATTCAGGTTTAAACTCCCTGATATGGATCATCAATCTAGCACTTATCATTTAGTGACCACTATAGCTAAGTACATCACTTATTTTTTATGTCTTTCAAATATTTATTCTTCTATTACTTTATATCTCTGTGCATTGCTTTACACATTTTTGACTAAATCCCCATGAGGGAGATACAAAGCTTCCTCACTTATTTCCCCTTAACCTAACACAAAAATCCTCTGACCAGATTTACTCAAACCATAATATCTCTCTCATAACTCTCCCAACCTCCCAAACTTGATCCAAACCATTTCCCAAACCCAAAAAAGTCTTCTGCAAGCTCTTAGAAATTATTTCCCCTACCAACCTTAGTTAACCCTATCATCATCGGTCACCTCACTACCAACCTTGGAAGTATAATCGATATTGGTCACTCCCCTATCGATGTCAGTGACTATGGGTTCCCTAACCTCTTCAAAACCTATGCAAATAACTACTAAAATACAAACAAAGTAAATCACCTACATCTTATCACTCTTTGTTGCATACAGATTTTAAATAATGGTAATCTCAGCTCTCTTTCACTCTCTCTTTACCTCTATTTTAGTTATTTATTATTATTTTATCTCTTGAAAGTGGACTATCATCTCTAAAGAAGTTTCACACTTCCTAGAACAAGCACATAGCTTGGCAGCCCACTCATTTAACTACTAACAAACATCTTATGGTAGTGATTTCATACTTGTAGGTAGTCCTCCCTAGCAAAAGAGGAGTGCTCAAAATGTTTGTATATGGTGAACAAACAAGTTTGGATTCATTTTAATCACTTATCCCCATCATTCTTTTTGTTTTCCTTTAAACTTAAAATAGATAAAATTTAGCAAAACATTTCTGACATGCTCGGTGGGACCGTGGAGTTTTCTTTAGGTTCATTTCTTATTTTAAGCATTCATATAGGTGAATTATAGTGAAATTTTCATTTCTTGAACTTCCTCCTTCTCTTTTCTCTTAAAATACAAAATTCAATATTTTATTTTCTATTTAAAAGCATCAAACTAAAATTTTATTTCTTTTCTCTCTACCTCTAAAAGCAATTTATCATTTTATTTTACAAGTTAAAAAAGAAGATAGTCTCTTCTTTACTTCTTGCAAGCACATTAGGATAGTGAAATTCATAATCTATTCATATTTCATCTCTATTTTCATTTGAATCTAAACATTTTAGATTTGGGTTTAAAACTTACTATATTTCGTTGCTTGCTTGTTGCATATTAACTCACCTAGTAATTACAAGCATTTTGAATAAATTTTAATGCACCTATGTTACATAACCAAATCACATTCACATAAACAAATATATAAACTCACTTAAGAAAAGGTCCATCAAGATTTCATCACCTGGTGGATCACCTTACCCTACCCAACTATCCTACTTGGATTTCACCACCAAGGGGAGAACCCACTCCATTCTCTAGAATAGTATAAACTATAGATATAAGGTATATTTTGGCTAAGTATCTTGGCTTGGCTCTAGGTTCATAAATTGTGAAGAACAAGATCTTATAACAAGCCATGTACCTGGTCTAACATAGATTTCCTCTTGAGTACTAAAACTAACCAAAAACTTACTCTAGATTACTTTCTAGTACCTTTGATAACCAAATTTCCTTCTCACTATCTATTTAAGGCACAAGCCAATATGAGACTACAAATTAGTCTCTAGGACTTAATATTTGCTAGTTCTATGTTTTCTTTCCATTTTTTTTGCTTTATATATTTTGGAGTTAGTAAGGACATTTTCTTATTGATTCATAAAATCAATACTTTTTCTAACCCTCAGTTTGTATAACCTGTAATCTCAGGTTTTTTAAGTGTTCTTCCTTTTTATATAAACCTCTTACATCCACTATTTTACCTAGTTTCAACTTTTGGTTTCTTAAAATAGTATATTTTCCATCTCCTAAGATATTATAGTGATCAACATCGGTTAACCCTAGTGGTATCAGCTGATATCAATTAAACCACCAATGTCATCAAACCTTTTCTATTGACATTGGTCAAGTGACTGACATTAGTGACTATGTAATTTCATTAACTCAAAACAACAATCTAAAATAACCTAATTACCCACACTCGAACTTGGTTTTTCCTTATTATATTTCAAATACAGGGTAGTAAGACTATTTAAACTTCCTCTTACATGGTATTAACATGAGCTCAAGCCAAAATTCTTGTCAATTATGTAAGCTAACAACCACTTCCACCTTCCCCTCTCACTTCCAATTCTATCATGGAGCATACTTCAATATATAACATACTCCCAACCCTAACCAAATTCCCATCATTCTCAAGGGAGATCAAGATTTTGTTAAATTTCTTGATCACAATGTGGTATCCCTTCAACATTACCTTGCTATGAGCCAAACCCATTATTATTTGGGTGACCCAATCTATGGTATGCCAACCTCTCTAATTGGGAAAACCTTAGTTTCAATTACCTCTACTAATTTCTCCATGGTTACCCAAACCACCACTTTGATGAGTAACCCAACTATAAACAATGTTCAAAGTGTAGAATCTATAACTACCCAATCCCACCTAAACCTTGGTGTAACTTCCCTACTTTTACAACCATAATCAATTCAACCAAGTCACACCCCATTCCAAAATTTAGTGTTACCTATTTCATAAACCCTCATGCCTATAACTACCTAAGTTATGAATCACCCTTCATCCAGTCTAACCATGCCAATAATCCAACTCGTAATAACAACAACCAACCAAGGCATAGTCTCTAACCTAATGGGATAAGCCCCTTTTCTTTCATCACCCTAGCCTATGACTCATTATCCTTATGTTTCCCTAACACAAACTCAAAAATCTATGTCATATTCTCCCTCTACTTCCTATTAGGTTCCCTATAACTTAGGAGGTATTCCCTAAACTAATCCCCCTAGACCTCATTAAGATGTTGATGGACAAGATGTCTAATCTAGAGACATCAATTTCTAGTTCAAATAATTTGTTATCTTATGATCAGATATGCAATGAACCAATCCATGATTCTGTGCCTATTCTCCCTTACCCAAGACAATGGTAACTCCCTAAATTTACTCATTTCTAGAGTAAAGAGGACCCAAAACAATAGTTGTGAGCATTTATACATGCTTGTTATTTAATAAGGCATGATGATGTGTTACTACTTCGCACTTTCCTTATGTCTCTTTCAAGTGATGGCTTGGATTGGTATATTTGTATACCTCAACACTCCCTTTTATCATTTCCCTAACTTTTACAAATATTCATAGACCATTTATCTATTAACATTTCTATGAAGGTTTCTACAACAAACCTTAATTCTATTAGACAATTTGATGATGAGTTTATTATAGATTTTATAACTCATTGGAGAAGCTTGATCAATCATCTCTCCTTCTCCTTACCCTATCCTGAGCTTATTGAGCTCTTCTCAAGGTCATGTGCTAAGCATATCTCATCCACACTCTGGGTACAAACTTTTTACACATTTGATGAGGCTTTTATAGTGTCATGGAAACTTGAGGTTCATGCTATAGATGAAGGCAAAGTCAAGTTGCATAGTAAGAACCCTAATTCCAAATCAAATGACTCCTCCTCTTCTAAAACTTCTCCCTCTAAGAAAAAATCTAAAGGTTCCACCAATGTAATGGTCATAAAGTCAGCTTCTTCCACAACTACAAACCAATCAAATTCCTTGACTTCCTAAAATCTAACCAAGTAATTCCAACAATGGTATGAATAAAGATAATATACTCCCATTGGGGAGTCATATACATCTATCTTGGAGAAAATATTACAATAATGTGTCATAACCCTTCCTCAGATCAAATTACTATACAGTTGACCCTTCCAATCCTATCCCAACTTGGTATAAGGAGGATGAGTTTTTTAGTTACCATCTAGTTAAAAGCCACAATTATAATAACTATAAGACACTCAAGAATATTATTTAATATATGCTTGATAGAGGTGATCTCATCTTGGATAATCTTAATTCACCCCCTAATCAAAGTATGGATGTGTTCAAACACCCTATTCCTAACCATTCACAAAATCAAAATATTGTTTAGTCCATAACTAACTCAGGTGATCACAATATCCATATGTTTAATATGATCTTTCCTTTACCTCTAGTTCAATCTTCCCCTCAACAAGAGACATCCATTTCATTGAATCCTCCCCCACATTTAGTAGCATTTAATTTTCCCATCCTTCTTCTTCAGGTAGAATAGCCTATTTCATCCATTCCACTCCCTTGATAGGAAGAGCCTCCTTTACCACTTATTTTTCCACTTGAGGAGCTTGTAATTCCAATTCCATTTGCACCAATATTACCTATCCTCTTACCACTTCAAGACCACACCATACATGTTCCTTAACCACATGTTGAAGGGAACATCATTCTTATATTATAATATCTTGAGGAACATTGTTTGCCTACCTCTCCTCCACCAATAGAGAGTAGTACCCCAACCACTCCACCTTTGCACTTAGAAGAGTCAGTATTATCTCTCCCATAATAGATGAGAGACCTATTACTCCTACTCTAATTATACCACTCTTACCCCTTATTTTACCTATGGAGGATCATACTTTACCCATCCCTCACCCACATTTTTAAGGAGCCATAATACCTATGCTTTACCTTCTTGAGGAACATTCTTCACCTACCTCCCATCCACCCATAGTAAACCATGTCTCTTCTCTCATCTCTATTGAAGAAGACCCCATTGTGGTTCTTTCTTGTCTTTGCCTTGAAGTAGTAGAAATCAATAATTTACCTCTCTCCCAAACACCATAGCCTTTTAAAGACATAACCATAAGGATTATGTCAAATTTGTCTAAACCCTTCTCAAATTTGGTGAAAAGTCTACAATTTCTTGACTCCACAAAGCTAGACCATGCAGTATTTTGGGACTAGATTAAAACTCCTTATCCAACACAATGAATGTCAACCTTTACTGCTAACCCTCTTACTACACTTTACCCCAAGGTCTTTTACAAAGCTAGAGCTTCTTCACAAAAAGAACTTAAATTTTAGTCATCTATGTCAGAACCCTCACCCTCATAAGAGTCTACCCCATTAAAGAAGATCAAGCCATTAGGTATACACCTTTTTTCTAATTTAATTCATCCACAAGTGAAATTAGATTTAACTCCTCAATCACAAGTTGGAGTTTCATGGCCTATATTATATAAAAATGTTAAGCCCCTTAGATCTCAATAATCCCTTCTTCAACCCTTAACTTTACCATCTATTTTGAGACCACACCCCTCTACCTTAGTTGGAATATTTCCTAGCCAAGAAAAATAAAAGGTTAAGCTACCTCCACTCCTACCTTTGCCATATGAAACACCTCTCACATATGACATAAATAAATTTATATAAAAAAATGTAACTCTATCATCATCAAAAAAATCACCACATAAAATTACCTTTTTAGAATCGAAACACAAGATAATTTATACTCCTATTAGCACAACAAGTGTGAGCCCACATGCAGGCTCTCGAAGCTTATTCTTACATTAGTTATTGTAATATTCCATAATAAATCTTCCTACCATTAAGCCTTATATTCATATTGGAATGAAGCCTTCTTTGTTTAATGATACACAAGTGTGTTTATATCATCATTCACTTAGACATGATATTGAGATTTGTAAATCCCTCACAGTAGTCATTTGACAACACTTTGATGTTGACACTCTCTTAGATGATATTAATATTAACCTTCATATTATTCCACCTTTTACATCCATAATGCCTCCTAATATTCCACCTAAATTTAAACCTAAATATGTTGTTGTAACCCCTTTACCACCTCCTTCACCAACATTTCAAATCAACACAGTTAATGTGGCCACACGGTCATAAAACCAAAAAGATAAATCTAAGGAAAAGGTCACTACTCCTTGGGCTCATCCTTTCATCAAAGACACTCCACCTCCTAATCCTAATTTTTTCATCTTGATCATTCCTAAAACAACATCTATATTTTCTATTCAAAGTTTAATGGTGAAACAACTTCACCAAACTCTTATGAAAATGTCTTTGTATGAGTCAATCCAAAACTCATCCCAACACTATCAATATTTTATTAGTGATTTTTAAGTAATATAGGTACAATAATATGATCCCTAACCTCTTGTATCTTTGGTTGGCTCCCTTAGTTCCATCTCCTTGATTTCTTTCAGTGATTTGGAAATTCCACTTCAACACCTTAAAGATCAATATTATATCCTTTTTATTACCACATATATTGATCAAAATTATGTCAATAGAGTAATGATCATTTGGGTAAATATTATTAATATTATTGACACCCATGCCTACAAATAACCATCCGTTATTGAGAATTGTATGTCTCAAACCGATGTAGTACTCCACTCCTTTCATGATACTAGAGAGACTACAGTGGGTACTATTGTCTTACATATCTATGTAGGTCCCTGAAATATTCCCAATATCTTCTATATTGTGGAAGGAGAGTTCCAATATAACATATTACTTGGATGATCTTGGATATGTGTTATGGCATGTGTACCCTCAACTTTTCAACCTTGTGTCAAGTTTGAACATGATGGACAAGTACATGTTATACTTGCTAACCCACCTCTATTTAAAACATGTAACATGACCTATAGTCCCAATGATGTTCTCATCCCATTGAAAACATAATCTTCTCCTCATGATACTTATAAAGATTCTACAATCTCCACTCCCATGATTAATCAAATACCAGTAATACAAATTCCTAACAAACATCCCATGAAAGAGACCTTTCAACATTTGTCACTCAATGAATATAATTTGTTAACACTTAACATGTTCTATACTCTATAAGAGTATGGAAGACTTCACATGCACCTAAATTATAATCCCCATATTAGGATGGTTATCTCTTATGGGCCCCCTAATCTTTGAACCAATTTCACATATGGGGGAATTGATCAAGCTCCCACTGTTTACAATCTATCTTCTTCACCATAAACATTTACCTATGAATTCTCTTTCCTGAGTAACCCTATATTTGCTCAGATCTATCTCTATAGGTGTGCCTAAAAAGGATTTGGTTTGGGTCACTATGAATAAGTTGTCCATATGCCTATTGAATATCCTACTAGCAACACCATTGAAAATGAAAAAAAAAGGCATGAAGTGGGATATGATGAACCAGCTAAACTCATAAAAACTTCTCATGTACCAATTATCAAAGAACCAGTCTCTCCTTCTCCACCTTCTTCCCCACCATCACCTACCAAATTAGAGTTATCTATACCTCCTAATTTTTTTTCAATAAATGCTATCCATTTGGGGCCTCTCACCTATCATCAGGGTAAGAAAACAAGGTCCCTTCCTCTCATTCATCCTAAAATAATTAATTAAGACTCTTACACTATTAACACTATAAAATGTCAAGATGATGATGCAATCCTCACCTACATTGATGTCGATGATTCCTATATACAATGATCACTCCCATCCGAAATACAAGCTATGTTAAATGAATCAACCATTGGCATCAACTTGCCCTCTCATGATAACCCTCAAAACTTCAAGATCAACCAATCTTTAGATTCCTTTAAGCAAGTTTATTATGACACATTTCTTAATTACCATAAAAAATCATTTACTTGGTCTTAACATGACATGCTTGGTATTTTCCCCTCTATTGTCACCCATAACATTGTGAGTAATCAAGATGTTAAGCTTAGTAAGTAAAATCTTTGTAATATGCATCCTCATATTTCTCTCCTTCTCAAAGAAGAGCTACAACACCTCCTTTATATTAACTTTATCCAACCCATTGACTACTTATAATGGATTTAAAATATTTTTCCTATCACAAAAGTGATTGGGGGAATCAATATTTACACTGAATGATTTAAACCTCACTTATCCAAAAGATGATTTCCCATTTCCAAATATCAAGCAACTTATAAATCTAATATCCAGCCATGAGATGATATAACTTATGGATGGATTCTTTAGATATAATCAAATCCTAGTTGTTCCTGAGGATTATTACAAGACAAGCTTTAATACCCCATTTGGGACTTTCTATTATTAGGTCATACCTTTTGGCCTAAAGAATGTTGGTGCAACCTACCAACATCCATGACCTATATTTTTCTTGATCTTATACACAAAATTATGGAACATTACATGGATGACTTACTTGGAAAGTCTAACTTTTCCAAGATCACTTGACAATTCTCAAAATTATATTCTCTCATCTCCTCCAATATAACATTTGACTAAACCCAAATAAATGTCTTTGGTGTTATTTTCAGTAAGCTCTTAGGTTTTATAATTTCTCTCCATGGTATTAAGGTCGATCTTGATAAGGTTAGACCAATCCTAGAGATTCCTCCACCTAATAATATCAAACAACTTCACATCTTGAAGGGCAAAATTTAGTCAATTTGCCACTTTATTTCCTAGTTGTTAGATCACTGCCAACCCTTTCAACATCTCCTAAAAAAGGATGTCTCCATCCATTGGAATATAGATTGCTAAGAAAATTTTGATGTAGTTAAGAAATACCTCCTTTCCCTACTAGTTCTTATTCCACATAAGTAAAATCAGCTTTTCTGCCTATACATCTCTACAACATACCATTTTCTAGGTGCTATGTTTGCACATCAAGATGACCAACATTGAGAGTGGATAGTTTACTACATAAGCCACACACTTATTGATTATGAAACTTGATATACCCATACTAAAAATCTTTTCCTTACATTGGTATTTTTTACCTCCAAGCTTTTCCATTATCTCTTAAATCATAAAACCTATGTGGTCACCCATACTAATCCCCTCAAATATATGCATTCAAAACCATATCACAACCAATGTGTGGCTCGGTAGTTCATTCTTCTTACTGAATTCAACTTAGAGTTCTTTTAGTAAAAGTCTATTAAGGGGGAAAAAATCAGTGACCAATTAGATTCCACTCTTTACCTAACAATCAACCTTCAAACCTTGAATTCCCTGATGAATCCATTACAATGTTCTCCACTAATGACATATCCTATCAAATGATGATGTTCTTTGAAAGATATAAATTTCAACATGGTGGGGGTGTAAAGGTCATTATTTTTCCTCTAGATGGTGAACTTATGCCTTTGTCATTTAAATTATATTTTGAATGCACTAACAATATAACCAAATATAAGGCTTTGATTCTAAGACTTCAAATAACTCGCTCTTGCATATAAAATCCATAACCATTTTTAGTGATTATAAACTAGTGGTTAACCAAGTTAATGGTTCCTACCTATGCAAAAATGAAATTCTATAATAGCATAAACATCATGTAGATACACTCTTGGGATCATTTGACTCTTATCTCTTACAAATTGTTCCTTGATCTACAAACAAGTTTGATTACATGATAGCTTTACTTGCCACACACATACCCCACTCATCCTCCTCTTTGAGAGTCTATGTCACCATGCATCACTTAACATTACCCTCTTATATCTCAACTAACATCCTCTTTGTCATAAATGTAGCGACCAACCTCCATGACTTATGGTACAAACAACTCATGGATTATATTTATTTCTCTATTACCCCTTCTGATCTCTCCAATAATGGGAAATGGTCATTTATAAAACATGCAAGTCATTACACTATACTATGGGGACTTTGCTACAAGTAAGGTTTTGATGGTATTTTCCTTAGATACCTCACTAGTACTGAGACTCCCTTCAATATTAAGGAAGTCCATGATGGGATTTGTGGTGGGTATTTTAATGTTCATGTAGGTGCCAAGTGTATCCTTCAACTTGGATATTATTATCCCACACTTCATCAAGACTATGCTAATTATGTTTAACATTATGTCAAGCGTCAACAAAATGCTAACCTTCTTCACATTCCTAGTCATGCATTACAAGTCACCAAAGACTTTTGGCCCTCCTCCCAATGGGGCTTATATCTAATCAAATAAATTAACCCTCATTCATCCCTCCATTATCATTATATCATTACTACCATTGAATACTTCACTATGTGGGTTGAGGCCATCCCTCTCATCTCTAATAAATCCAACAAAATTATTGACTTCATCAACCATCACATCATCTATCATTTTGGTGTCCCTCATAAAATTATAATGGATAATGACAAGTCTTTAAAAAATAAGACTGTTTAAAGTCTTTGTGATACATTTGGAATCAAATTAAGCTTCTTATCACCATACTATCCATAAACCATTGGACATGTAGAATATTGTAACAAAACATTGACCAAAATTCTAATGAAAGTAGTAAATGATATAAGTAAGGATTGTCACACACACACACACACACACACACACACACACACACACACGCACACACACACACACACACACACACACACACACACACATTCATTTTTCTTTATGGGCCTACCATACTAGCATTCAAATCCCTATGGCTTCTACACCTTTTTCATTGGTATATGGGATGGAGGCAGTTTTGCCTCTTGAAGCCTAGATTCCTTCTCTTCACATTTCTTGACAAGACATACATACTAATGATGAGTTTTTCCAAGAATGTTTGGCTCAAATTGACTTTCTTGATGAGCACCATCTCATATCCCTCAGCCACCTCCAAATATATTAAGCATGTATTAAACATGCTTATAAAAAAAACCTCAAAGAGTAAGATTTCAATATAGGATATCTCATCTTAAAACAAAATCAAAATGTGAAAAACATGGAGAAAAGGAAATGGGTATGTTTTCTCCTAATTAACTTGTACCTGATATCATAACTTACAAGTATGGCTTAGGAACTTATCATTTCTCTTCTCTTGAAGGAAGGTCATAACCAAGCCTTTAAATGCCTTATTCTTTTGTTAAATGAGTGTCACTTTACTCCATGTTTAAAATAAGCTCATCCCTTGAGCATCCCTATTACATTCATTTCCCTTCCCCTTCACCCTTACTCCTATACACTTAGTTAATTTACATAGTGGTATGGTTTTGTCCTTAAAATGGAAAAATCTTAAGACTTTATAGTCTTATCCATGACTAAAAGCAAAAAAAAAATTTGGGATATCTAAAAAATTTATAAAGACTCAAGTCATGCTTCTTAACATAGACCACTCCCTTGAAGGACAACTTCATAACTTACCTTTTCTACTATCAATAGACTTCTACCTTGAAGGAGAGATATTTAAAATTAAAAATAAATGCTTAGACCACTCCCTTGAAGGATGGCTAGGCCAATATTTATTATCAAAGGAAAAAACAAATGAAAAAGGCTTCTCATAGCTTTACATGACCTTAACCCATAAAAAATTCCATTATGGGCTTCCTACATTGATCAAATTACATCTAAAAACAATATTTAAGTCATGGACTTGCCTATAGTATCTCTTAGGTCACCCACAACAAAGGCATATCATCCCTACTTTGTTGGTTATGCTACCCAGACATTTTTCTTCATTTTACCAATTTTCCCCTCATAATTTTTCAAGGGACTATGAAGCTCAATTAATATAAGGTAAACACGATGCTTCTCTAAAAAACACAATGGTTCAAAGATATAAGGCATGAAAGAGGCTCATTTTCTTGAGCCTATTTATGTTCTAATTATGGTCTTTGCCAATGCATGAGCATTCTACCTCTTTATTTTCCCATCCACATCACATGTCGATATTTATATTTGAGGTGGAAAAAAAACAAAAAATAATGTCATACCATCACTAACAAAGCCCACTTAATTTATTTTATGCATACACCATCAAAAATATAGAAAAAATCTAAAATAAACTAACATAACCAATCTATTCATTTTAAGCATAGACTATCACAAAATATGGAAAAATGTTAAGATGAAACTAATAAACCAACTATGCATATACCATCACATATATGGGAAAGGATAGTCTAACTCAACTAACATGATCAACATTAACGTCAAAATTAATATAGCATAAAATAATCATCATCCATATCATCATCTATCACAATAAGCACATATCAACATAACAATAAATGAACATCTCATGTATATATAATATGTGATCAAAGTACATGTCCATAATTACATCATCATAATATCTCTCTCTCTCAAAATATACATCTCACATCTTTGGTTCATAGGGTGGTATACATATAACATATATACTCAAAACTATCAAACTCTAACACTTAGGATCTTTGAGGCTCTCCATGTGGTCATGAGGAAATAGTATCATCACCACTCTTCACCCATCTATGTATACATGAACTAGAAGTCATAGCATGTGACATAGACCTCTCTTACTCTATAAACTTTGAATATCTCTAAATCTATTGAAACTCTATAATTTCCCTCTCATAATAGGTAATATCATCTAGGGCAATCAAATATCTCACCATAGATATATTTTGTGGAGGTCTCATAACACCTAATGATGGATCAGCTTGTACTGGTCCCTGTGGTGGTGGTTAAGGAGGAGTAGCCTAGCCTAATGCTCTTAGGCTATCTCTTTCTATTGTCATTATAGTCACTTGACCTTGTAAACTAATAACCTACCCCTATAGTAATGCAACCTAGCCCTATAGAGCCCTAATTTGACCCTACAATGTCACCACCTACCCCTATAATGTTAAAACCTATGCCTGGGATATCTTTCAAGCCTGCACTATTACATATTGATCCTATACCACTACATCCCTCTCTCTCACCAACCCTTATAAATATGGTGGTGGTCTCCTAACCTCTACCATAGGATATAACACTACCCACCAAGCTGTATAGGCCACTATACACCCTAGGTCTCCAACACTTAGCCCTATTAGAAGCTCCTCAAAATTTGGTCCATTTATCTCCTAGGGAAATAACAAGGGTGCATCTATGTCATCCTTCCTGTATCAAGGGAAGGTAGGTAGAATATCCTAAACTAGACTAAACTATCTCCTGACCCATCTCACAAGTACAATCTCTAACTCCCTATCTTGTCTACCCCTAGCTCATAGTGAGCTCTACAAACCCACCAATTACTATGCCTATTTTATAAAAATTGGGTATGTCAGATAGGGTCTCCACAAAATCTCAATAGGGATCAAACCCTCAATCATGTGCCTATAGTATACAATGTCCCAAACCACATCATCCACTTAGGTCTATGCCATGCCCTCTCTCCACCATCTAAAACTAAATATAAAGCTAGCTAGGATCATGGTAGGTAACCCCAGTGGTCAGTTACCATGATGTGTTCATATGCCCAATAGTGCAGTAGATGGCTAACACACAAACTATATCACCTTCATAATCTTAAACCCCACAACTCTTTGTATAACTATGATAAAAATACTATACTTTAGGCAAAAATAATTTGCTACTCAACCATTTTTGCAAGCACACCTATCAATGCAATCATAAATCTACCACCATCTGTATCTAGTAATGCATAAACCATGATCCTAATCATCATCAAGATGATCATTTGATGCTTCTCCTCATTAGCCATATAAAGTGGCTCATACACAAAACTCATAGAATGTTAAGTCACCTCACTCACATGCTCTCTACATAATGTGACCATGTGTATATCAAGTTCATCTTTTGAGCATGTGAAGAGCTCCTCACCCTAAAGTGGTAGCTACAAAATCGTATAAACATCTTCTTGAGTCACTATCAAATATCTGGTCAATAGATGGAAGGTGTTGGTGGTGTGATCCCACCTCTTAATCAATGCTATCATTAAGAACACATCCCAGATGACTCGACAATACCATCATACTCCTCCTAAACCCATATCCACCATATGCTCCCATTCATATGGAGTGACATCCTTCCTCATGTGTGTCAATATCCTTGGTAAATGATCTCATAATGTCAACTCCATCTTCACCTACATCCATACACACAACAACTCAAGTCACATACTTTTTGATATACTCTATCACCACCTTTTTCCATTATCTCTAAGAGAACTACATTATTTTGAGGCCCTAAACTAGGCTATGTAGGTAGCACTAAGTCAACATGAGGACTTCTAAGGTTAGCTCAGCCATATACCTACCTAACTAACTATCCTACTCTTTTCTCTCTACCCTAGGCTTTACTACCTCTTCTCTCTCTCCACCCTAGGCCTACCTACTTATCATGACTTTAGGCCTCACAACCTGTATCCCTCACCCTTGATACTAGTCCCTATTTATTTTAAACCTTAGACCTCTTAACCTATCTCAACATACATTTTTAATCATTTTCCCTAAACTTACCTTTTTACATATTTTTCTTAGGCTATGGGAGAACTAAATTGGAATGAGGCCCTAAATTAGACTATATAGGTAGCACTCAATCTACATAGGGTTTTCTAAGGCTAGCTCAGACATTAGGCTAGTTTCCTACTTCCACTAGGGATCTAATTTGACCCTTTCTCTTATTTTGCCAATCATTCACAATCATTGACATTGACATTACTACTAACATTGATGCTTTGTAAGCCTAAATTTCAACTGACATGGTAGACACCTACTAGCTTTGACACCATGTTAGCTGACATTGATGGACCTCATCAATGTTGACAACTAGTTAGGCCCTAGGTCGAAATGAGGAAAACCAAACATGAGTAATTTCACCTTAAAAAATTCCCAAACAACCATCTAACTTATCCTAAAACTAACCTACCCTATTTTTCTACCCCTCTACTATTGTTTTCTACACTCCCACCTCTAAATTAGCCTAAAAGATATAAATACCCAAATCAAATTTCAAACCAACTAGTACAGACACTTACCTCATCTCTCCATCTCCTCCTGGCTAGCACAACTAACAGTTATGGTGGTGTTCCTCCTACTAGGTCCACTCCTTGCTCTACCATCTCGGTTGCTCTCAAACCTATTTTGTCTCTCCAATCACAAAGTTGTAAATGAGTTTGGTCAACTACCAAACCCCCTTTTGTTAGGTTTGGTTAATCATCAATGTTGGCATTCTTGACCTAACCTGTCGACATCAGTTCTTAAGCATACCAACATCAACAACATTACCTCAAGTTTATTGACTTTATCACTTTCTATTATCAATATCATCAAATTTCACCAATGTTGGTACCATTCCAATAAATTTTTACTAACCAAAACAACCCCAACTTTTCAATCTTTACCCATACACTAGGGTAATTGGAGATCACATATATCTTGCCAACCATGAAAAACATAATTAGAGATCACTTACATCTTCACCCATAATTAATTTACCTAGAGATCATGAATATCTCCTCACTCATTGACACTTTTACACTAACCTCACATTGCTTGTCTTAATTGTTTATGTTATTCTACTATAGTTGGCTATTGCACACACACATGTATATTAGGTACTTTGGATAACAACCAAGCTTGTCTTATCACCTTCAACCCTAACTACCTTAGATACCTGGGACACATTGACCATTGGAGCTAAAACTTTGATTGTTTTGACTTATCAATTATCACTTACAAGCTATGCTTTGGTTACTTTTATCTAAGTCCTCCTTAGCTTTGCCTATTCTTGAATTTGTCAACTACATCTTGTTTTAGTATATGTATATGGAATAATACTCAATTTTCCACCATTCACCCAATTACCTTTTTATCAAACTGGTACCCGATTCTATTTTCTCCTTCATTGATTCCTATTTTGAGGGTGTATACCTCATCCAGTACTTGAAGCATCTAACTCTTATTTTTGTCTTACAAACTTGTCAGTATAAATTATAAGACAAATAGGGGTAAATGTAGACACTAAAATTATATCACACACATGTGCATAACTCCTTATGTTGAAACCCCTTTTTACCCCATTTTTTAATAATAAAAATTAACCTCCCTAACCCATAATTTTACCCCTCACACATTTAATTAATTTAATATACTTAATTAAGTTAATTAAAAACCACTATTTCCACCTTACCTAGCCACCTCACCCTATGACTAATTATCACCTGATGAGTCACATCAAGACTTGGTCCCCTCATCCTAACTACCAAAGGCTTATTTCCACTTCCAAACTAAATTCCCAATCAACTACCTCTTTCCTAACCTCTTATTTTTATCATTTTATAATGAGTATCACACTTGGAACATAGAATAATAAACAACATGCCAAAAAGTGTAAGGTTTACCTAATCTAGGGCTATCAATGTTAGTCAACCCATGATTAACATCAGTAGGATCATCGACATTAGCAATATAAGCCAAACTCCCACCTAAAGTTTAGGTCAGCAAAAATCAAGAAAATTCATTCTTACTTGCATTCAAGCTTTGGGCATTCTATTTTTGACATCCTTGCTTACAGTCATCTTGAGTAAGTTAATCATGATCAACAACTAAGATATTGAGGACCAATAACACCTAATTTTTCTCTCTATTCAGGCATTCAGGTTTGGACTCCCTAATAGAGACCATCAATTTGGCACTTATCATTCAATGACCACTATAGCTAAGTACATCACTTATTTTATATGTCTTTAAAATATTTATTCTACTATCACTTGATATATATTAAGCATTACTTTATGTACTTTTTACTGAACCCTCATGAGGGATCTATAAATCTTCCTCACTTATTTCCCCTTAACTTGGCACACCAAACCTCTGACCAGATGTACCCAAACCATAATCTCTCTCTCATAACTCTCCTAACCTCTTAGACTTGATCCAAACCATTTCCTAGACCTAAAAAAGTATTTTACAAGATCTCAAAAAATAATTACCCCTACCCACCTTAGTTAATCCTACCATCATCAGTCGCTTCACT
Organism: Torreya grandis; assembly: GCA_037957365.1. Taxonomy (NCBI): domain Eukaryota; kingdom Viridiplantae; phylum Streptophyta; class Pinopsida; order Cupressales; family Taxaceae; genus Torreya; species Torreya grandis. The sequence continues at coordinate 65,911 of JARHVA010010794.1, forward strand.
ACTGACCTTAGTAGTATAATTGATATTGGTCACTCCCCTACTGATGTCAGTGACTATGGGTTCCCTAACCTCTTCAAAACCTACCTAAACAACTTCTAAAATATAAATAGAGTACATCACTTGCACCCTGTCACTCTCTACTATATACAAGTTGTTAATAATGGTAATCTTATCTCTCTTTCATTCTATTTTTACATCTCTTTTAGTTATGTATAATTATTTTGTCTCTCAAAATTGGGTTGTCATCTCTAAGGAAGTTTCACACTTCCTAGAACAAGTGCATAGCTTGGTAGCCCACTCATTTAACTACTAATAAACATCTTGTGGTAGTGTTTTCTTACTTATAGGTAGTCCTCCCCAATCAAATAGGAGTGCTCACAACATTTGGATATGGTGCACAAACCAATCTGGGTTCATTCTAATCACTTATCCCCATCATTCTTTCTATTTTCCTTTAGACTTAAAATAGACAAAATTTAGAGAAACATTTTTGGGATACCTCATCCAATACTTGGATCATCTAACTCTAATTTTTGTCTTGAAAAATTTTTAGTATAAATTGCAAGATAAAAAGGGGAAAATGTAGCCACCAAAATTATGTCACACACACATGTGTAACTCTTAATGTTGAAACCCATTTTTCAATAATAAAAATTAACCTCCCTAACCCATAATTTTACCCCTCACACATTTAATTAATTTAAAATAATTAATTAAGTTAATTAAAAATTCATATTTCCACCTTACCTAGCTACCTCACCCTATGACTAATTCTCACCTGATGAGTCACCTTAAGACCTGATCCCCTCATCGTAACTACCCAACACTTATTCCACTTCTAAACTAAATTCCTAATCAGCTACATCCTTCCTAACCTCTTATTTAACTATTCTATAATGAGTATCACACTTATCATGTAGAAAAATAGACAATAGGACAAAAATAGTAAGGTTTACCTATTCTAGGGTCGTTAACATTGGTAATATAAGCCAAACTCACACGCAAAGTTTAGGTTAGCAAAAATAAAGAAAATTCATTTTAATTTGCATTTAAGCTTTGGGTATTCTATTATTGACATCCTAATTTACAATCATCTTACATAAGTCAATCACAATTATCAAGTAAGCTCTTGAGGACCAACAACACCCAATTGTTCTCTCTATTCAGGCATTTAGGTTTCGACTCCCTAATAGGGACCATTAATTTGGCACTTATCATTTAGTGACCACTATAACTAAGTACATCACTTATATTTTAGGTCTTTCAAATATTTATTCTACTATCACTTTATATCTAATGTGCATTGATTTATGCACTTCTGACCAAACCCCCATAATGAGCTACAAAGTTTCCTCACTTGGTTCCCCTTAACCTGACACACCAAAATTCTAACCAGATATACCCAAACTATAATCTCTCTCTCATAACTCTCCTAACCTCCCAGACCTAATCCAAACCATTTCTCAGACCCTAAAAAGTATTCTTCAATATCCTAGATAATTATTTCCCCTACTAACTTTGGTCAACCCTACCATCATCAGTCACCTCATTAATGACCTCGATAGTATAACTAATATCAGTCACTCCCCTACTGATGTCAGTGACTGGGTTCCCTAACTTCTTCAAAACCTACCCAAATAACTTATAAAATACAAACAGAGTACATCACCTACACCATGTCACTCTCTACTACGTATAGGTTGTAAATAACGGTAATCTCATCTCTCTTGCACTCTCTCTTTACCTCTCTTTTTTTAGTTATTATTCTTTTATCTCTCAAAAGTGGATTTTCATCTCTAAAGAAGTTTCACACTTTGTAGAATAAGCGCATAGCTTGGAAACCCACTCATTTAACTACTAACAAACATCTTTTGGTAGTTCTTTATTAATTATAGGTAGTCCTCCCCAACCAAAGAGGATTACTCACAACATCTGGATATGGCACACAAACCAATCTAGGTTCATTCTAATCACTTAACCCCATCATTCTTTCTATTTTCCTTTAGACTTAACATAGACAAAATTTAGTGAAACATAAAAGTCCTCCATGATTTTACCAAAGTATTTGCTTGGATTTGTTTGTATATCCTAGGATTGATCTATTTATGGCAATGTATAACATATTATTGTACCCATATGCAATATTGATAAAACAAAATTTGAGAAAAACATCCTTAAGTGGCATTATTTCTAAAAGATAAAATTTATAATCTCTTAGATACTTTCTTTATAAGAGCCATTACACAATATGAATGGGTGTCCAACATTGTTCCTACAACAAAACCTAGTGGTGGCATTCATTGTTACATTGATTACCTTGATATAAACAAGGCTTGTTTAAATGATTATTTCCCATTACCTAATATCAACATGATTGTATATTTTATAGCTAGATATAACCAAAACTAATATTTACCACTCTTCATAGGATATAACCAAATAAAATTTGACCCTATACATGAAGTAAATACTATATTTTAGGTAAATTTTGTTGTATAGTCATGCCTTTTAGATTTTAAAACATAAGAGCCACATATCAAAGGGAGATGACTCATATTTCAAAATTTTATACATAAAACTATTGAGGATTATGTTTATTATTTACTAAAAAAATATAAGCATCACCAAGATAATGATATTGATTTGCAAAAAATATTTTGAGCACTTCCAAAAGTTCAATGTTTGATTAAATCCAAAAATTATTTTTTGGGGTATCTTTAGGAAAGATCATGGGATACATTATTTCTTATGGAGGCATTAAAGTTGATCTAAAAAGGGTAAAATCCATTGTATAAATTCCACCTCCAAACAATATTAAATAATTTTAATGTTTATAGGGCTAAATTTAGGTTATTTGGCATTTTATTACTTAGTTGGCTGATGAAAAAGTTCCTTTCATATGTTTGCTAAAAATGATCAAAATTTATATAGGATGACGTGTGTCAACAAAACTTTGATAAAATAAAAAAATATTTATCAAACCCACCAGTACTTATGCTTTTAATTCTAAGTAGACCACTATTTATTTATATATCAATAAGTCATTAGGCCCTTGTGGCCCTATTAACACAATTTGATGATAATCACAAGGAGAATGCAATATATTATATCAATAACTAGTTTTTCAATTATTAATGAAAATATACAACTTACATACTATGTTTGACCTTGGTTTTTTATACTTAAAATATATGAAACTATATTTTCAATGATAAGGTTCATATTATACTTTAAAAATATCCATTAAGGTTCCTTAAAAATAAAATGCACTTAACCATCCACATCATAAAATAAGTGATGTAGCTTACAGAGATTGATCTAAAATTTGTAGTCCAAAAATTGATAGAAGGTTAAGTTGTAGCTGACTAATTAGTTATTACTCTTTTACCATATTATTATATGCTCACTAAAGCTTTTCATGATGATTTTGAGGCATATAATATATCTTCCCATCCATGGAAAATGTTTTTCAATGGATCAAAATGTAGGAAAGGGGTGGGTTTTGGAATTGTAATTTTTACCCTTGAGGGTGAATACATTGCATTCTCTTAGATATTAAAATTTTATTGCATCAATAATATAGCCAAATATGAGGCTTTGATTATCGAACTATCCATATAACACAGGATTCATATAAGAGACATCCAAATTTTTAGTGATTACAAATTTATTTTTAATCAAATTAATAATCATCACCAAACCAAATAAGAACATATTCTACCATATGAATAAATGGTATATAAACTCACAAATACATTTGATACATTTCCTATTGATAATATTACACACAAAGATAATCACCATGTAGATTCCATGGAAAGTGAAACACATTTAATAAAATTTTTTTATTAATGATATTCATATAGACATTATCATATGATAGTTATGAGACCCTTCCATTTCTTCTAATAAAATTAATACCTTGGTCATTCTTTTTGTTACTCATAGTACTATAAAAATAGAATGGTATAATGATATTTATAATTTTCTCTATTGATCCTATATACTAGACCATTTTACAAGAAATTATAAACAAAAATTACAATGTGAAACACTTTATTATGTTATTATTGGGAATTATTTGTTCAAACAAAGTTTTAATGGACAATTACTTTGATAAGGCCCACACTACACTCTTGGAAATGCATTATAATGAGTGTGGTGGGAATTTTAATGGATGTGCCATGTATAAAAAATTATTATGACAAAGCTATTATTAGCCTACCATGAAACAATAATGTATAAAATATGAAAAAATATCTTTATAATGACAAAAATATAGTAATTAGAATCATGCATTATTGTATGAGTTACATCCAATTATTTCACCATGGCATTTTTCCTTATGAGGATTTGAGTTAATTGGAAAGATAAATCTAGTATCTATTGGTGGACACAAATTCATCATCACAACTATAGAATATTTTTAAAAATGGATGGAAGTAATTTAACTTAAGTTTACCATAGGAAATTCCATATGTAAATTTTTTATGACAAATATTATTTCATGATTTAGCATACCTTCAGATATTATTTTTCATAATGGATCATCATTTAAAAACAACATGGTAAAACACTTTTATAGTAGATAAAATATTGATCATAGCTTTTATACACCTTATTACCAATAGGGAAATGGCAAGGTAGAGGTAACCAATAAAACAATTATTAAAATACTTGGAAAAAAATTTGAAATATAAGACATTGATTAGAACTAGTAGATGGTATATGTTTTATGGTTATATTACACACTTATGTTCACACCTACTCAAGCTACACCTTACTATTTATTATATAGTATAGCATCCATTTTATAAATTGAAATGGAGATACTTTATCTATATATTTATCTTAAATACATCATAAAATATAATGAATACCATGAAAATATATTGCATCAGTCAGACCAATTCAGTGCCAAATGCATATAAGCAGTTGGACACTTACATGTGTATACACACAATATTTTTAAACTTTAGCAATTACTAATTATTTATCTCTCATAGGAACACATCATGTCTCAATATCTCTAATTTCACACCTTAAATGATGCACCAATAAAGGGGTGGATAGACCATTGGTTATTCACAAGAATGTTGTTCCTTATACTACCACTTTCTATCAATCTAACCATATCCTAGACACTCCCCTAAACCTTTTTTCTTTTGTTGCATATTATTCTAATAATTTAACACCTTACTTATCACATTCCTAATAATAAAACCATTTTTTATATTTTACATTACATTTTAATCCCCATTTACCCTGTATCTAAATTCATAAAATATGTTAAGGGTCTAGTTCGGTCCTTAGCCAACCTAGACAAAGAGCTAATTTATTTTTTTTATCAATAATGATACATAGTTAATTTGGTCGGCCATATAAACTAAAATTTAAAAAAGGTTTAGGGTTATATTTAGCTACATATACACATTTATTTTTCCATTTATTAGAGAGAATAGAGTTAATTATTCATTTGCACTTCTTTACAATCTGCTCTTCTGCCATTATACTTGAGGAGTTATAGCTTAGGGCTTATAATTTGAGAATAATATTGTTTTATGTAAAAGTATTAGATGATTTATCATTTCTTAGTGATCCTTAAAAACCAAAAAGAACTCTTAAAAATCACCCTTGGCCAAGGGAGAGATTGAGTCTCAATGGGTTCATCTTCAAGGTAGGTATCTATAACTTTACTCCTCTATTATAGTAGTTAAAATTAGCATAAGTAATGGATTTTGAATATATTACTTTCTCCATTCATTAGGGTTTTTACTATACGTAACTTAATTAGTATTATATTATGCATGTTTAACTTTATTTTTATTAAATCTTGCTTTGTTCCACAATCTTTTATGATCACTAGATTAAATTTTAATTTACTTTGCATTTACATAGTGAATATGAAAACATAGGACTTAACTAGGGTTATTGCATGGTGTTGTTTGACTAGAGGATGTAGAAGCCTCTCTATTGATGTAATTGTCATAATATATCCCATGGTTAGGTCTAATGAATCCATATTAGTCAAAACCTATAATATCTAATGTATCAACAATCAAAAGTGTAAGTAGGATTTATATTCTTCAAGTGAGGATTGATTAATAGATCAATTTTATTTCCCTATGCATACATTTTGGTGAACTCAGCATGAATTAAATTATAGTAGTTTTTATTTTATAATTTAATTTTATCATCATATTATATATTATTAATTTTGACAATTCTATATCAAACCAATTGGTATAGTTTTAATAGTCTTTGTGTAGGTTGAACACACAATCACTCCAAAATAACTTCATTTTGTTTGTGCAAGTCTTCTCAAAATATAGGTTAATTCAACATAATATAATTTTTTAGTTCTATATTTTCATACATAGTCAAACTAATCAACTCTATTCATAATTCTTTTCTTTTAATATACAGGTTTGAGAAAATAGTCAAACTAGTCAACTCTATTCACAATTTATTCTTTAGCACACAAGCTTACAAACTCTATCAAGTTAGTAGACTTTGTTATTATCAGCTTTGAATTATTTTTAGATCATCACAACATAAAATTTATTAATCTAAACATCTTAAATCCCATCAAGGTTCATTCAATCTCTCTCTATCATTTCAATTTTTTTCTTTTAGTACTATTTTCATAAGTTTGTAGTTTGTAAAATTACAGCCCTATAGCCAATTGGGTTGATTAGTTTTGAAATAGCTACATATCATATCTTATATCTAGAAGTAATAATCAACCTTTTTTACTATGTTATTCTAGATGTTACTTTTATATAATATTATCAACCTAGTCAACTTTATTCTTCAATGTTTTTATATAATGTTGCCTAAACTAACTCTGTACTCTTTACAATCAAGGAGTTAACCTATTTTTATAGTAATTAATTCATTGATATTTTAATTTTACTGCATTATTAGAGTAAAAAACATAGATTAATTAGGTGGTTTTTTAAAATTAATAAGTTAATCACACTATTTTATCTTTTTCACACACTTATAAATCACTTTACATTCAGAAAACATTAAACATTTTTCTTCCAAAGGTCACATACTTGGATTCAATTACCAAGGGGGAAGTTGAATTGGTTTTATATCCAAGTATAAAAATTTGGTTGATGATATATATTCGAAAATAACCCAACACCCTTATCACCTCATGATTTTGAAGTGAGGGGGTAAGCCCTAATACCAAGCCAATACCATCACCAATTTAAATCCCTTTAAGCCTAAACATCCTAAAACCATTCTTAGACTATTTTTTAGTTCCTTATTATAAATAAATTCCCATCACATTAAATTTAAACTTAATTATATCTTTATAACACTTAGTATGATTGATTCTTCAGCAATTACTTTCAAGTTACTACTTACTCTTTTATCATTTATGTTGTATTTTAAAACTTAGATCAGCTAGTGTTAGTGTAAGGTTTATGTTTTGTGTTCCAATTAGATCAATTAAAATTTGTCCAATTTATTTTTTTATTAATTTAATTTTCTTAGAGATTATCTTAAAAAATATATCTATTTCAAAACACTATCATTTTCATTAGCATAGTCTCTTACAAGATGTTTAGACTTTCTGCCTATAATACATAGTTGACCTGTCTGACTACGTCTCCTTAATATCTTGTTTAATCCCCTATATAATTAGTATATAGTTCACCTATCCAATTATGTCTTCTTATTTTATTTGTCTATTCCCTATTCAGTAGTACACTATCAACCCATATGACTATGTATCTATTTATCCTATTTAAATTTCATCCCTTATAGTACATAGTTAACTAGCTTGATTATGTCCTCTTATTTTCCTATTCTATGAATTTTATTAACTTAATTTATTGACTGAGTCAACTCTATACTTATTGGTTGACATTATTCTCTTTCTATATGATTATATCCTTATTTTTCATTCTTATTTCCTAGATCTCAATTTTTTTCTTTGACCATCATGAAATATCTTATCAAAATATTTTTGGAAAACATGAATCCATTTAGACACTATATTGGGTGTTTTTTGTTCATGTCTTTAGTTTTAAAGAGGATCCTCAATCTTGGAGTACCTCTTCTCCTCTATCATTTTTTTATTGCATCATGGTTTAAATCACTCAAATAGATGATATTGGTGGATCATATCCATTACACACCTATCAAGATAATTCCCATCTTCAAACATCTCACCTTTATGTAGGGTAATTAACATAAGCCTATCCAATAACCACATATGGAATCTACCACCTAGTAACCCTCCCACTAATACTAATTCAAGGAATCCTCCTATAAACACCAATCAACCAATTGATACAAACCAAACTATAACATAAATAGTAAAATAAATTCACATAATATAAACATCTAAAACCTCCTAAATCATGAAATTACAACATCATTTGATTAGCATGGCTAATCAACCTCTAATTATTCTCCCTCAAAATAATCTTATTCTTACACATCTTATAGATGCCATACGGAATGCCATCCCCTTACATAGCATGTGTAATAAAATTCTTTAATTCATCCAAAACAATCCTTTAGCCCCTTTAATTATTCACATTAATATTGGTAATATATCTCCAACTATTAAATATGATGGGACTAAATACCCTACATCTTTTGTTAAGGAATTTGATAATCTTTATAAGGAGTAGATCTAAATGAATGATTTTTCCACAGCCAAAATTTTAGTTAAAATTTTCATTAGCACTGTATTATAATGGTATAATCTAATTTCCCAACATTCTATATGACAACTAGATAATTTAGTCAATCTTTTAGTTAAAGAGTTTCAACACAATGATCTTCCATAAAAATTCCTTAGTCATTTCATCAATATTAATCAATCTCCAAAAAAATCATCTCATGAAATGATGAAAATATTTGGCTCATAAGGTTTATCACAACATGAATGATGGTAACCTTTTTAAACTATTTATAACAACATTAACACCTTCACTCAAATAAAAGGTTTGAACTTTTGTCCCCCAAATATTAAATGAAACTCTTGACCGCGTTAATCATTAATACTTCCTAATGAAATAGTTTTAAACTAATACTATAATAATTAAAGGATATTTTTAACATTCAACTAATGTGATAATTGGAAATCTTCCTCAACCCAAACTATGAATGGCCAAATCTGACAATATATAACCTTATCATATGCCATTAACTATGTAACAAATGATATAATTGTTAGTGACCTATAAACCACATTTTATCCAAATAATCCCCCTAAATTATATGATCCCAATAATTTTTTTTGGTTCCACACGGATACAAGACATTCATATGAAATATGTAGAGGACTTACAAAAAAAATTATTTATTTTATGTTTGGTGATTCATTCAATCATGAATCCATGAATCATATCTATCATCAAGATCACATTAGAACTTCTCAAATGAAACAATCTTCCAAAGATTCTTCTCCTCATAAGCCAAACTATTTATTTACATATATCCCTTAATAAGTAAATAGGGATATTTGTGCAATTTATGTTGATTATGACCAATATTACACCAATTCCCAATACATAAACATGGCTATGGTCAATTATCAATACAAACCAACCCATAAAGATCTTGTTTCCAAACCTAAAATACCATATTTGGAAGAAAAACATCTCAAAGATAGTACTACTACTCACTTATCTTTAGAAACTAATGAGGAGCCACATTCTCCCTTCGAACCTCAAGTCACTTCTCTTCCTCCTAATACTATTTTAAATTCTAAGCCTCATGCTAGTTCTTCTTCTTCCAAAACCCATTAAAACTTCCTAAAAGAACTCCATTACATGCCTTGAAAAATTCCTCTCATGTAATTATTTCTTACCTCTCCTTATCATCGTAATTTCCTCATGCAAAAAAATTGATAAATTGAAGATCCATCTTCTTTAGAAGAGGAATCATCTTCTCATGAGCCTTAATAAATTGAAGTGCATACAATTAAATCCATTTGTCCTTATTTAAAATGCTCCATAGATTTACTCAAAGAAGACATAGTTAATGATGAGATCCTATTTTGAACTTATGATACTCCACTCTTTATTAAAATAGCCATTGATACCACCCTCATTCATAAATTATTAGTAGATAAAGGGTCCAATATTAATGTGACATCTTTTTTCTCATCCAGGAACTTGGATATAAAAAAGATCATCTTAAAAAAATAATCTAACATGTCATGGATTTTAAAAAGCTAATCAAAAGTTTCTTGGTTATATTTGGCTCCCTCTTACTATTGTACCCAAGACTATATGAACTAAGCTTCTCAGCCTTGATTTACCCTTATCTTAAAATATACTCGTAAGATGCACATGGACTCATCAAATGAGGGCTATCACCTCTTCCAATATCCAATGTATCAAGTTCATTTATAATGGTAAGAAAGTATAAACATAAGGCGAATCCTAATGCATGGAGTATCTAGATTTCAAATCCCAAATGTCAATAACAGATTCCACCTATTTTGAAGATTAATACTGATCCTTTATCCAAATTATTGAATACAAATCAAAATTTACATGTCACTCTTTTTTATTGTGATGATGACGAGCCTAATGACTTTAAAAATACATGTAATACTACTAAACTACCTCCTTAAATCTCAAAGTGGCTATCTCCCTCCTTATTACCTTGTGATTGCACCATCCCTCTCATTGATGAGATCACCAATTTCACTCCTCCATGTAATGCCCATGAAGCATATTATACATAAGATGAATTAACATGTATTAATCATGGATTAGCTAAATTATTTCAAGATATTTTAATTATGTATCCACATAAATTCAGTGATTTTGACATCTCACCTTCCAGAGTTCCTCTCGAATCATAAGCATGTATAAATTTTCCAACTTATTATGATATCTACATCATGGCCTAAGCTCAATTGTGAGACCCATAATTTCAAAATTATCAAAAAACTTTAGATCAAATACATGCTTTCAAATATTATTTTCATACCATTTCCATAGATTTCAAGTCAGCACCTGAAAGTCAAGTACCTCGTACTAAGTCTCTACTTCTCAATACTCCTTAGGTGGTGGAACAAATATTAACTTTTGTACCTATGTAAATTCAAGCATATTATATGTTGGAATAAAAATAATATAGAGAGGGGGTAGATGAATCAATGTCTTCAAAACATTAATTCAATTCAACTTAAGCATACATGAATCATTCATATAAAATATGAACATCTAGTAAAGCATATGTAACCATACAAGAGCATGAAACAAGATAACACATTACATATGTGGGAAACCATTAAGTGGAATAAAACTCATTGATATATACAAATTTAATATAGTAATATAAGACAAAAACCAATCTTTAGTGAATTACCAACTCCACATAAAGCACCAACCCCAACTAATCAAGCACCCATTCAACTAGGCTTTAACAAGCACCAACTTGCAAGAAGGAAAGAACCCCCTAGATGAATTAGCACCAAATAATCCAACTAAAATTTTTTATCACCTTTATAAAATAATTTTTATTAAAAAATAAATTATGATTACATTATTTATCTCTTATCACTCTTCTATCCCTCTCAAACTGCCTTCTAGGCTTCTTCACTCAACAAGGTCTCACATATTATGTTATATGACCTTGATATTCATATACAATACCCTTGAATATCTTGATGACAATTTATTACACTTATATGATGGTATAAAATACCCCATTTATCTCTTTAATTTGATATTTCATTTACTTTCTCTGATTTCTTCTCTAAATACTAAATTAGGCCTATTAGGCCTTGTTCTTATACAATCCTCTTGCTCATTTACTACTTTATCAACCATACACCCTTAAACTCTTATTTCATAAAAATAATAGGTATTAATAAATATTTTTTACATGAATAAAATGATATTTTATTCCTTTTAGGTATTTCATAACTCGATTAGGCCTCATTTCACTTTTAGGTCTCATGGTGACCTATTAGGCCTTCTTAGACACATGTTACACTTTACCTTCTCTGAACACTTTAAAACTATACAAATGGTAGAAAAATATCATTTAAAATTAAATTATACCCTGAATTATGTCTTTTATTCTCAACAATACATTTTACAACAAGTCACTACTTGAAACCCTTCATTAGTACTCAATCCTATTAGGCCTATATATACAAGAAAATTTCCTTTCAATACTAAGGATAAAAACCACTTGATCCAAAAAAAAATACATATATAGATTCTATATGAAATTATTTTCATCAAACATATTCTTTAAGTAGTTCAACTTAGGGAAAAAGGCTTAAACGCATCTCTTCGTTATCCTCACTTAGAATTGTCAAGACTATCAAAATCTAGTCATGAAACCACTTGATGTGAAAAATATAAAAGGAAATTTTAAATGTTATTAAATACATTAAAAATATTATGTAACATATTCAAAAAAACCTCAATCAAAAAAACCATGAGGTCTAATATCAAACAATGGTCTTGTAGACCAATGTTTTGACCTTATCTCACATAGTCTTGTATGAACGAAACAAGCCATTTTGAATTCAAATTTTAAACATCCTAAAGTAACTTAAAATCGCTAAAAAATAATGAAAAATAATTTAAAGTCATAAAAAACAACACCATATGAATTATATACTTCAACTCAGGGCATAGAGCCTCAAACACATCACTATAACTTGTTTACTCAAAACTACCAGTTTACCTTAAGGCATAGTCATGGTGATATTAAAATTTAACACCTATATGACCAATTTAAAATAATTTAAATTAAATAATTATCATTTTAAATATATATACCTATTAAAATATAAACATCATATGGTCTAGTGGCAACTATTGCTCTTATACACCAATTTGTGGACCTCACTACACATAGTCCTCACTGAGCTAGATAAGCAATTTTGGCTTCATAATTTTTACCATTGTACCTGATTTAAAATATTTATACCAGTATTTAATAAGAGATAAAATTAATAAAAAACATCTACATGCACTTGGTTTCATCACTCTATTACCATAACACATTCATATTCATCTTCTCACTTCTTTTAAAGTTTTTTACTATTTGCACCATTTGGCCTATAAGTAATTGGCTAACTTGGATGAATAGTTTAGCACTCTTTAGGGATATAAAATATACATAAAACTTAATTTAGATGAAACATGAGTCTCTACCGTATTTCTCTATCTATTTTCTTACTATGTCTAATAAAATGTTTGACAACTATAATAACTTCTTCAAGAAAAAACCTATAAATAAATATTTTCTCTCTCCTCTCTCTAATAAATTCCACTTAGAGGTACTTGGGATATAAAAATATAATATAAAATATCTTACCTGACCATACTAATCCATTTTGGGTACTTTTTATCAAGATCTTCAAAATTGGGTCCTTATTAGGGTTCTAAGAGGGTTCAAACCTGTTTCTATTCTTAACAATCATTCATAAAGCATAACCCCTCAATCCAAAAACTAATGCCTAGATTTTTTAGCTAAGACCCTTCCATATATACCACTAATTTATTATGTTCCCATGAAAAGTTTTTATGAGCTAATGATGACAATAAAATCCTTCTCAGGTTGAGAACCCTTCATCCTAAGCACTTAGGATCCCTCTAAACAACTTTTCATGCACTATACTTCAAAATATGAAATAAAAATTCATGAAAAAACTTTAAAAGTCATACCTTACCTCTGAAAATTATTAAATGAGATCAAAAAACTTGAAATCTAATCATGACCCTTCATTAGGCCACACACACACTCTCTCTCTCTTTACTCTCTAGACCTTAACCTGTAAACCATATTAGTCCTTAAAATTGAACTTAATTCATCTTTACATGCACTTTACACCACTCTCACATAATCAACCTAATACAACATATCATGCCTCTATGCTTCCATATTACCAAGTCATCATACTTATATGTTCTCACAAGGACTTTACATGCTATGATTAGTGCCATGACTAGGCTTATTAAGCACTTGAAACTTGAAAAATGACCTTAAAACACTTATAAAAGTATCTATACTTTAATTAAATGATCATATAATGCCAAAAATCCTCTCACAAACTTGTTCTTATTTACTTCACCAAACTTCACTATGCACACCTTCTCACATGGTCTAGACTAGGCTTCTCAAGACACATTATACTCAGGAACTAGTACTCAAATATGCTTACCTAAATGATATAAAACAATAACCCTCTTCACACATTAATCTCACACCATTTAAAAAATATATTTCTTATCAAAATTCTCTCATGACCTGATGTAGACCTATAGCCTCATAACCATGATTTAATTAATGTTCACTTGACCATCATACCTCTTTATGACAACACTGATAACTTCATGTTGACCTAAACCTTGACATAAACCTTGATGTCAACCAGAAAAGATACATTATTTTCCTTAAAATTATATATTACCTTTAAATTCATCTTGTCACATGGCTTCCTTGTCACATCAAGCACACAAGCTCATACATCAAAGACTACTCACCATACATCTTCACCAGCTTCACCTTGACGTCAATGACATAAAACTTGACATCAATGACATCAACCTTGACATAAATGACAAAAATTATCAACAAACTCCCCCTTTTTAATTGATTTCATACATGCTACAACTTGATCATTCTCATCTCTACCAATCTAGTCAATCTCCCTTCTTGAACTTTATCCCCTTTTCACATTGATGACAAAGGGTTACCTATAACTATTAGAATTAAAATTTCTCCCCCTAAGCTAATAATACCTCTTAAACACACTATATGGCACACAATATTTAGAAACTATGGTAACCACTCTCAAAAACTTTTGTCAATCAAGTCACTTCTCCCTCATTCTAAACTATATTCCTTTTTCAGATTGTTCTCCTAGCTAGTCCATCATAAACTCAAAAAATAGAATTTATAATCATCTTAGACACATCATCCCCTTAACTCCATGCATACATCTATTATGACATAAAAACCAACCACTCTCTTGATAGGAACTACGTAATTATGGACTTCCCCTTTGTCTTCATAGATCAACAGATGAGTCAATAATACTCTTAAAACGATCCTCATCTTTCTTCAAGCATATTGACAACAATACCCCTTCTTAACATAGATTAATATACAATCTTCTTAAGATGAAACCTTCTTTAATTGTAACTTGATTCTTTTATTGGTAGAATAATGTCTCCATGAATCCTAATAGAGCCACCCCTTTTCATAAGGCACTAAAGCACCTTGAACTCAGGAGATTCCTAGATCTCCAATCCAATCTTCTCGATCATCTTGAAATAATGAGACTAATAGTCTCTTTTTAGAATACACTTAGGCTTGAATGAATCATTTCACTCATACACCCTATCATCCTTCTTATCTTTGACTATTTTGTCAATATATGTAGATAACATGTGTTTTTAACATTCCCTTACATGTGATCCTTGCTCTACTTTAGCAAATAATCCATTTTGACTAGTAGACTGATCATAACTCACCTTGACTACGTTTGGTTTCCATACACATGTTTAACAATTATCATGGACTCTAGGAGCTCCATATACCTTGTTATGTCTTGAGGTCCTTCTAACTCTAATAGGATATAATCTTGCAATCTATCCCACATTATGACTATTGTAGCAAACAACATTATTATTCTTACCTCTTGAATTATCACTCATTCTCCCTTGGTCATATGATAACTCATCCCTTGATGATATTATACAATCAATTGATATATGAACAAATATATGACAAGCAAAACAATAAGCATTAGAATAATTGGAATATATTTTTGAATTAGGTTGCTTGATTGGTTTCTTTATGTTGACTTTCATGTTGGTGTTCTTAACTTATTTTGGCTTCTCATGCTCTTTCTTAAACTTTCTCATCTTGTCTAAGATATTATAATTCTCAATATTTAAAGAATCTAGATCTATCTTCAACTGATCATATTTAACTTCTTTTGATATAAACTTTGTAGTGAAAACTTCTAACTAATTTTTACGATCATTAATGATCTTCTCATCCCTTTTGGCTTCTTTGACCCAGTCATTATTTAAGTGTAAATTTGTTCCTTAAGATACTTTACCATATATCTCATCTCACTCTTCCTCTTCTTTTGTTTCATTAAATCATCTATGGAACTTATGCACTCAACTTTAAGGTCTACTTCAGCTTCTCCTTCTTCACTGTCATAGTAGACTTCATCATACATGTTGTCTTCTTTTTTATCAATAGAAATTTTGTGATTCTTAAGATTACCTTCAAGATATTAGGATTTATTAAAAGGTCAAGGATATAATACCAATTTTTGGAAGTACAATCAATAAGGGGGGGATGAACCAGTGTATTCAAAACATTCATTCAATTCAAATTGATCATATGTGAATCATTTATATAGACATGAACATCTACCAAAGAGTATGCAACCATACAAGATCATGAAAAAAGATAACACATTAAATATGTGTAAACCCATCAAGGGGAATAAAAACCAATGATATATGTAATTTTAATATAGTATTATAAGACAAAAAAAATCTTTAGTGAAGCACCAACTCCACATAAAGAACCAACCCTAACTAGTCAATTACCCACTCAACTAGGCTTTAACAAGTACCAACTTGCAAAGACGCACCAACCCCCTAGATGACTCAACACCAACTCATCCACATAAAACATTTGATCACCTTCATAAAATTTTATTTTTCACATAATATATGATGATCACCTTAGATATATTTTCTCATTATTTTATCCCTCTCAAATTGCCTTCTAGGCTTCTTCACTCAACTAGGTCTCTTTAAGACATATTAGGTCATTTGACCTTGATATTCATATATATTAAGATTTTTATATATTCATGATAGTTTTTATACACTCATATGATGGTATAAAATACCTCCTTCAAATATTTAATGTGTTATCTCATTCTCTTGTACTCACTTCCTCTTTAACTGCTAAATTAGGCCTATTAGGCCTTGTTCTTATATAATCCTATTGATCATAAAATATTTAGTCATACACACACCCTTAAACTCTTATTTTTTCCAAATATTATGTCTTAGGACATAATTTTTACATGAATAAAATTATATTTGAGTACTTTTGGGTCTGACATAACTCAATTAGGCCTCATTTCACTTTTAGGTCTCATGGAGACCTATTAGGCCTTCTTAGACACACATTACACTTTTCATTCCTTGGAACAAATTAAAAATACACATATGGAATTAAAATATAATATAATAATAAAATAGACCACCAATAATGTATTTTATGCTCAAAATACATAAATCACTTCTTGAAACCCTTTATTAGTACTCAGTTCTATTAGGCTATATACACCAAAAATCTTCCTTTCAATATTGAGGCTCAAACCTTCTTAAAAAACTCAAAAATGATAAAAATTAAGTACATAAATAGAGTACATATGACCTAAATTTCATCACCATATGATTGAAACACTTTAACTCATGGTAAACAGGCTTAAACTCATCTCTTCAATATGCTCACTCAAAACTTCTAGGACTGTCAAAAGCAAGTCATGAAACTACTTGACATAAAACACCTAAAAGGAAAATTTAATTTTTTTTTAAAATACATTAAAAATATTATATAACATATTTATAACAACTTCAATCATAAAAACCACAAGTTTTAATATCAAACATTCATCTTGTAGACCAATCTTCTGACTTTATCACACAATCTTGTATGAACCAAATGACACAATTTGAATTAAAATTTTGAACCTATTCCACTAAATTCAAATATTTTAAAAAGAATTAATTTAAATTTAAAGTCACAAAAAACAATTCCATATAAATTATATACTTCATCTCAAGGCATAGATCCTCAAACTCATCAATATAACTTACTCAAAACTACCAGTTTACCTTAAGGCACATTCATGGTGATACTGACCTTCAACACCTATATGACCACTTTCAAATAATTCACATGAATTCATGATACTTTAACATATATATAAAATATTAAAACATAATCATCATATGGTCTAGTGAAAACTATTGATTTTATAGACCAATTTATTTACCTCACTACATATAGTCCTCACTAAGCTGGACAAGCCATTTTATCTTCATCATTTTCACCACTGTACCTAAATTCCAATATTTTTATAAATAATTAATAATACTTAATATTAAAAAAAATATCCATTCATATGGTTTCATCACTCTATTATGATAGCACATTCCTATTCATCTTCTCACTGATGCCTAGGTTTTTTACTTTTTGCACCATTTGGCTTGTTAGCGACTAACTTGGATGCCCAGTTTAGAAAATTTGAGGGATATAACAAGTAAAAAAAACCTTAATGGACATGAAAAATGAGTCTTTACCTTATTAATGCATCCATTTACTTACTATGTCTAGTATAACTTTTGACATCTACAATAACTTCTTCAATAATAAGCCTATAATTCAACATTTTCTCTCTCCTCTCTCTAACCAATACCACCTAGAGGTACATATGAGACCATAATACAAGATACAATAGATTAAATGAGTATACCAATCCATTTTTGACACTTTTTATCAACATAAAAACCTTATTAGGGTTCTAATACGGTTTAAACATGTTTCCATTCTTAACAATCATTCATAAATCATATCCCTCAATCCAAAAACCAATGCCTACAAGTTTGAGATAGGACCCTTTCCAATCTACCATGAAGTACTTAGTTCTTATTAAATGTTTTTATGAGCTAATGATAACAATAAAATCCTTCTTGGGTTGAGAATATTTCATTTTAATCACTCGAGAGACCTCTAAATAACTTTCCATGCCTTGTCCTTCAAACTATGACCTCAAACTACATGAACAAACTTGAATAAATATAAATTACCTTATAAAATTATTACATGTTCTAAAACACATTTAAATATGATCATGACCCTTAATTAGGCCACACTCTCTCTCTTTGTTCTGTAGACCTTAACCTACAAACCACATTAGGCCTTAAAAATGACCTTCATGCATCTTTTCATGTACTATCCACCACTCTCACATACTAAAACAACTTAATACAACCTATCATTCCTTTTTGAATCCATATTACCAATTCACCATACTCATACCTTCTCACAAGGACTTTACATGCAATGATTAGTGCCATGACTAGGCTTCTTAAGCACTTAAAACTTAACCACTGACCTTGAAACACATTTAAAAGTATACAAAATTGTTTTACATGATAATACAATGATAGATAACTTCTCACAATATTTTTTACTTAATTCACCAAAATTTACTATGCACACCTTCTCACAGGGTCTATACTAGGCTTCTCAAGATACCTTGTACTCAAGAACTAGTACTCAAACATGCTTACCTCAATGATATCAAATAAGAATACTATTTAGAAAAAACTCTCACACCATTTTGAAAATATCTTTCTGATAAACATTCTCTCATGACGTTATGTATACCTAGATCATCATAACCATGCTTCAATGCTCACTTGACCATGATACATCTTTATGACAACACTAACATCTTCAAGATGACCTGAGCCTTGACATCAACCTTGACATAAATCAATAAAAGAGATAATAGTTGCCTTAAAATTTGATCTTACTTTAAAATTATATCTTGCCTTCAAATGCATCTTGTCATATGGCTTTTGTGTCACATCAATCACATAATCTTATACCTCAAAAACCACTCACCATGCATCTTCACCAGCTACACCTTAAAATCAATGGCATCAACCTTAACATCAATAACATCAACCTATACATCAATTCCAACACTTATCAACATTATATACCTCATAATGCATCAATCATTCTCTTTGATCCCCTCCCCATAAATCATTCTAATGATCACCAATTAAATCAAATCAACCTCCCTCTGTAATTCCACATACTCCTGAGATCAACCTCAATTACAAGGCTAAATATGTACTCTAGATACACTATAAATGTGACTACCATAGTAAAAAAATTATTTATCTCAAAGTAGATGTTGAATATTATGGCCCTCTTCTTATGTTACCTATAAATAAAGACATCCTTGAATTGATCCATGCTCAAGAACATTAAATCTATTGACAACATCATAATATTTGGAATTTCAAGTACAAAGCCCCTAATTGTAACTTCAACACTAAAATATATCCTAAAACAAATCCCATTTCCTCTCTTCTTAACCCACCATATCATTTTCAAGATGGAAATGCTATACTTATTGAGGAAACTACAAGAATCAAATATGGCACCCCATCATGCCCATCATGCCCGAGATCTATAATTGTCTTTAGATAAGTTAAAATAATTAAACATGATACATTTAGTTTATTATTCAATAAATATTTTGATACTTCTTTGTGGTCCTATGAGGACATGCCTAGAGTTGATCTTAGTATTGTAGTGCACAATATCATCACATATCTTGATGCCAAACTTGTGTAATAAAAATAATGAAAATTTCCCCCTGAAGTTTCCAAATTATGTCATAAATAAATCAATAAAATCTATATGCCAAAATTTTCAAACCTATGTCCTATTTTGAATGCGTCTCAAACATTGTCCCTATTCACAAACAAATCACCATGGTCATTCACATTTGCATCAATTTTTATAACCTCAATCTTGCTTGTCCCAAGGATAACTTACCATTACCTTCGATATATTACATTATCAATTACACTACTAGATATGAAATTTATTCCCTCATGGAAGATTTTAAAGGCTATAATAAAATTAATATTGCCCTTAAAGATCAACATAAGATAACTTTCACCATAGAATGGGGCACCTATTTCTATGTTAAAATTACCTTCAACCTTAAAAATGCTAGAGCTACCTAAAATAGGCTATGACCCACATTTTTCATGACCTTATCCATAAAACTATGGAAACCTATGTGAATTACCTCATCACCAAATATAAAAGCTGAAAAAATCATCTTTCTAATCTTGTTATCATATTCTACTGACTCCTCAAATGTAAAGTTTTTGCTAAACCCAAACAAATGTGTCCTTGGCATCACATCTATCAAATTTATAGGGTCATTAATATCTATTCATAGTGTTGATGTTGATCCATATAAATTAAATTCTATTATCAATATGAATATTCATCATTCCATTTCAGATATTCATACTTACTAATTCAGAGGATATATGAATTATTTCACACTTTGTCTTATTACCAGGATTACTTTTTCACTATAGGTCTATAATTAAATAATGAATTTATTGAATCTAAGGTTCATTAAATTATTCCATTCTTCTTAAAAATCTATATATGTTCATACTATCCTCTTATTACTCTACCCTAAATATACATACTTATCAAATCACCAATTTATTCCTTACCTCAACACTCTATTCCTTAACCATAGTCATGTTGCATTTTTTGTCATAAATTCCTTATGTATGGAAATGTATATATCCTTATGGAGAAAAAAATAATTAATTTTATTAACCTTTATCTCCTATCACACTTGGTTGAAATTTCAAGTTCAAACTCTATTGTTAAGTCTTCCTTTTTAACCCCTTTTAGGTGACTGTGAGGCCTAATTAAGCATGTTTTGTTTATTCCTACACACAAACCTCTCCCCTCATACTGTCATGTATAAAAATGAATAAAAACATGTAAAATATTTTTAAACACATTAATATATACCAAAATAAAAAAAATTAAGACATTTCATTGGTTCAAATGTCTCAAAATGGCATTTGAAGATTAAAACCCTAAATTAGGGCCTCTTGTTATAGTCAGGACCTAAGGCCTTTCTCTTTGCTCTTGTGCACCTTTAATTTAGTTTCAAGACTCTATAAATATTTACTAGGGTCTATATAACTTTTAATCATCCTTTCCAATCATTTGATTCACAAGTTGTCACCTTTGCTCATTGCTTTTGTGTTAGTCTTGGTTTTCATGTGCATATAGTCTTGTTTGTAGTCACTAAGAGCATATATTTTAGGGTATTTATTTTATTATGGAATTTCAGTGACCTATAAAATATTTTGAGGGAGGTTTTCACCCTTTCAAATTCTTTCAATTCACTAATTTTCCTTCTCAAGACTTATATTCATTTCTTTCCACCAAGATCTTACTCACACTTTGAGTGCAAACTTAGACTATAGGGTATTTAGACTAGTTTGAAGATTATTGCTTTCCAATTATTATATAACAATATTAATATTTCAATAAGTATCATTAAACTATATACATGTTGATAAACTATTAAACAAGCATTTTTTTAACCTTTGCGGTGATTCTTTGCTATGTTGTGTAGGTTGATAGTTTGTACAAGCCTATGTTCAACAGGGCTAAATAAGTTTCTTGTAAAGTGATATGAAATGAAGAAAATCATTACACAAATAAATTCAACAAACACAATATGAAATCACCAATACAAATTAAACTAAAAACAACATAGTAATATGACCTCTCCATCCTTGAGCATTTGCAAAACACTCTCAATATCTTGTAAATGCATAGAAAATAGGGTTATAAGCCCTTCACCAACATTTTTAGACATTCTATTCATTAATTTTTGGACTAAAACCCCTTTTACTTCAAATATATGATCATAGCTAAATTTAAAACCAAAATTTTACAAGATATATATCAAAACCAACTTTTTAACTACCTTCTCAATGGTCATGTCCAAAGACATTTATCACCTTTGCACAAGTTCGAAGGTTGATTATCTATACAAGTGATCTATTCCTAAGTAAATGTATCAATGATGTCATTATTATTTTTTTATAACCATTGGATCTCTTGATGACTTTGGACAAACTAATAGCTCACTTATTATATGCAAAATTATTCAAAATTTTAAACAAGACAAAATGGTGGGAAAACTAAATATGAAATTATAGACCTATCCTAGCACTTCTAGACCCCTTAGAAGGTATTAAAAGGTGATTTACATGACTTGTAAAAAAATTTAAACATCCTAAATAGGATATTTGACTACAAAAGACTAAAAAAACCAAAATTTTATCTACCAAACATCATTTTTAGTCATCCAAGAAGGATGCTCCTACATCATACTCCTAAGGTATGGAAAAAAAATTTCTATGAAATTTTGTCAACATAAATTGATTCCTTAGCATTCCTCTTTCTATTTATATCCTCTATGGAATTGTACACCTCCTATATCCCAAAGTGTATGAGTAGTAGATATACCTCTTTGTGCTTTGACCAACTCCAACTTATTTACTTCTTTGAGGTAGATGTCTTGCATATTGATCTTTAGCCTAACCATATTTAGCATTTGGTGAATTTTATACAACCAAACTACACATGAAAAACACACTTAAAATAAATAAAACTATTGGTGATTTCCTTGGAAACCAAACTCTTGCTTTGGCATACTTTCTTTGTCCATGATTGCATTTTTTGTCTTTAGAATGGTTATTTATGGTTCATTCCTTTCTTCCAAAATATCCTTAACTACTAAAAATTATTTATCCACTTTGTTCTATTTTCCATTCTCCACTTGATCAATTCCTTCTCCTACCACAACCAACTCTCTCAACATGCCACTTTCTCATTAAGACCTCCTAGAAACTCCTTGTTTTATATGAAGGATAAATGAGAGTAAAATTTGGTAAACAAATCCTTCATGTGTTTAGCTTAGAATAACTTGGTTTTATTATTAGTTTATAATAGATCCCTATTACTTTCCTTTAGTTCCTCAAAATGCTCTTCAACTATGGAATTCTCTTCTTCCAATGGTTTGGTGACTTGCACTAGCTTTTCTCCTTCCTGAATCTTACTTAAAACTATTAAATTCACATCTTACTTACTACTAAAATTGATTTCCTTTGGAATATACTCCTCTCCAAATAACATGGCCCTTAGTGTCTGTCTTCATGTATTATCCTTCAATGGTTTCAATGTATGTCTAGAACCATCTTTCTCAATAGTATAGGTGTTCGATTTCCCATCATGTATTTCTCTCCTATCATACTAACATGGTATCCCAAGAATGATTTGGCACACATTAATGGGAATAACATCACATATTATCCTATCCTTGTATCCACCTATCTATAAATCTACATGATAGTGTTCAGTCACTCAGACTTGATAACTATTTTGAATCTAAAAACCCTTGTATGGGTATGGATGCTTGCTTCTTTCTAGGCATAGTTTAGACACAATAAATGAAGATACTAAGTTATCCATACTACCATTATCTACAATAACCTTAATTATTGTATATGGTTCAAAATAATTTTTTCCTTTATGGTGGTTCTCTCTCCTCTTGGCTATTTTTGAAAATGACTCTCTTCATTAGCAAGCTTTCACCTATTTCAATCTCCTCTACATATTTTGACAATGCATCTACACTCTCATCCTCTTACTTCACCACCTAATTCCTATTTTCACTCCAAGAGCTTCCACTTTTCACATCTTTAAGACACTCATAGGACCTATGCCATGTAAACTTGTTGGACTTGAAACATTCACATGAAAAACCACCCATTTCCTCTTATTCTACCATATGACCTACCACCTTTATTTTATGAACCTGAAGCCTCTAAACTTATGCCAACTTATTTTCTTTCTCCTTTCCATTTTCCTCTATTACTTGTCTTCCTTCTTCCTTCCTATTGGACTCTTCCTCTATAGCTTCTTCCACCTCTACCTCTATTCAATGGAATTTGTGTTCTTGTAAACTTATCCTCTACTATCAATAATACTTGAAAATCCTCCTCAATAGTCTTAGGTGATAATATAATCAACTCATATTTAATGTTAAACTTCAACCCATTCATGTACCTAGCAACTTTCTCAGTATCATCTTCTATGTGGATTATTTAAATGGTCAACTTATAGAAATCCTCTATGTATTACTTCACTATCATATCTTTCCACCTCAAGTTTTTAATCCTCCTAAACAAGTGGGTCTGATAATTGTTAGGCATGAATTTTCTGTTCATCTTGGCCACCATCTTATCCCATGACTATATCTTTTCTTTGCATCTTATTCTTCTCTCTTTTTAGATGACATCCCACCATAAGGATTCATGACCTTTCAAACTTGTTACTAAAAACTTGACCTTCTTAACATCCTTTTCCTCTTCACAATAAAATTAATTTTCCATGGTTGTGATCCAATCCACTAACTCTTCCACATTAAGGTTGCCCTCATACATGGGCCCATCTATCTTTGGTTTTGAAGTCACCCCAAACATTGATGTAATGAAAATTTCTTCTAATATTCCTTCATAGACTTAGTATACTACATATTAATGAGGAATATCATACTCAACATCAGATATATCACCCCTATTTATCTTTCTTTATTGTGCCAACTCCATGACTTACAATCTTGCTTGTAGGTTCCTCATCTCAAGCATTGTAGCATCCACCACTTGAAATATACTTTGGATTGTTATATTTTCTCCTAATAATCTACATATCATGATTCCTTTCTCCATTCCCAAGAGATCTTAATCTATGATACCAAAATGATATAGATGATAGATGAATTGTTTCATACTTTGTCTTATTACTAGGATCACTTCTTCACTATAGGTCTATAATTCAATTATGCATTATTGAATCTAAATTTAATTGAATCAGTTAATGCTTTTTGGATATATATATATATATATATATATATATATATATATATATATATATATGTTCAAGCTAACCTCTTAATACTCTACCATTAATATACATACTTGTCAAATCACCAATTTATTCTTTACCTCAATGTTGTATTCATTAGTTACAATCTTGTAGCCTTTTTGGCACAAATTCATTATGTATGGATAGGTATAGATCATTATGGAGAAAAAATAATTTATTATAGTACCCTTTATCTCCTGTCACACCTAGGTGAAATTTAAATTTCAAAATCTATTATTAAGTCCTCTTTTTGACCCCTTTTAGGTGACTATGAGGCCTAATTAGGCTTGTTTTGTTTCTTCATACACACAGACCTCTCTTCTCATAATGTATTATATGGAACCAAATAAAAACCTATAAAATATTTTTAAACACATGTATATATATCAAATTAAATATTTTAAGACATTACATCAATTAAAACATCTCAAAATGGCATTTAAAGATTAAAACCCTAAACTAGGGCATGTTGTTATAATCAGGACCTAAGGCCTTTCTCTTTGTTATTGCACACCATCAATTAAGTTTAAAGAATATATAACTATTTATTAGGCTATTTATAACTTATAATCATCATTTTAAATCATTTGATTTATAATTTCTCACCTTTGCTCATTGGTTTTGTGTCATTCTTGGTTTTCCTGTGCACACAATCTTGTTTGTAGTCACCAATAGTATCTATTTTAGGGCATTGAGTTTATTATGAAATTTAAATAACCTATAAAATATTTTTATGGGAATTTAAAACCTTAAAAATTCTTTAAATTTATTAATTTTCCTTCTCAATACTTCTATTTATTTCTTTCTACCAATATCTTGCTCACATTGTGAGTACAACCTCAAAATGCACAATATTTAGACTAGTTTCAAGATTATTATTTTACAAAAATTATAAAAGGATATTAAAATTTAAATAATTCTTATTAAACTATATACATCTTGATAAATTATTAAATAACCAATTTTTAACCTCTACAGTGATTCTTTGCTACGTTGTGTAGGTTGACAGTTTGTACAAGCCTGTGTTTAATAAGGCTAAATAAGTTTATTTTAAAGTGATATAAAATAAATAAAATAATTTAAAAAATATGAAAATAAATATATTAACTCACCACTACAAATTAAACTCCAAAAAATGCAATATTGTGACCTTTCCTTCCTTGAGTACTTGCAAAACACTATCAGTATCTTGTAAATGCATGAAAAATAAGGTTACCAGCCCTTAACCAACATTTTAAGAGATTATATTCTTTATTTTTTAGGTATAACACAATTTTTACTTAAAATACATGATCATAAATGAATTTAAAACCAAAATTTTACAATCTTTATTTCAAAACCAACTTTCTAACTACCTTTCCAATGGTCAGGTGCAAAGACATTTATCACCTAGGCATAAGTTCCAAGGTTGATTATCCATACAAGTGACATATGCCTAATTAAATTTATCCATTATATAATTATTATCTTTTTACCATTGGATCTCTTTATGACTTTGGACAACCTCCTATCTCACTTATTCTATGTAAAATTATTCAAATTTTAAAACTAGACAAAATGGTGGGAAAACTAAATTTGAAATTCTAGACCTACCCTAGCACTTATATACCACTTGGAAGGTATTAATACATTATTTTAATGAATCCTAAAAACTTTTTAACTTCCTAAATATGATACTTGAATACAAAATACTAAAAAAACCAAAATTTACTTGAGAAAATGTCAATTTGAGTCATCCAAGAAGGATGCTCCTACATCACTTACCTTGGAAAGATTGAAGCAATATGAAGATTTGTTCCTAAAATGGCTTATCAAAATTATTATGTTAACTCACTTCTCAAGAAAGGTAATAATCTCAAATGGACTAATCCTTGTCATAAATTATTTGATAATATGAAATAATTATTGTTCCATCCATCCACCCTTTGTCCACTCTTTAATCACCATCCTTTAATATTCTACACTTATTCCCCACCCATATACATTGGGGAAATTATTTCCCAAAAATATTTTACTATAATAAATTATTCCATATATTATATTATTTGAGGTCTCATTGACTATTAAAAACATTATACCAAAGTATAACGTGATTGTTGTGCTATATATTTTATAGCTAAAATTCTTTGTCATTATATGATTTATCAAATAATTATGTTATACTTCATTTTTATCCAATTCATCAATTTTAATATAAATCCTTTCTCACTTTAGACAAAAATTGGCAAGTGGATGGTCCTTTTAATTTAATTTTATCTCCAAGTTATCATGCAAAAATCTATCAAAGGATAAATCATCATTGACCAATTCATATAATCTCCCATACCTATTACCAATCACCTTAAATATATTCTCCTTGATGATAATATAATTTATATTGAATGTCTTGACCAATATTTCTCTCTAAAATGTTAATTTTATAACTTCACTATCAACCTAAAATCTAGTAATCAAGAAAATTTTGCTATCATTCTCGATACTACTAAATCTGAAGTAGTCATCAAAAAACATATTGAAATAAAAGTAAATTTATATGAAGACACTTGAAAAATTCATTTTTATGGAACCAAATGACTTCAAGGAGATGGGGAAGGTTTTATACTTATTACTACTCTTGGTAAAATTACTCCTCTAGTATTTCATATTATATTTGATGTTACTAATAACATGTTAGCATACAAAGCATTAATTATAGGCATGAGGGTGGAACTTGACTTATACATTACATATCTAAATGATTTGGGTGAATCCTAACTCATTTATTGTATTTTAATGGTTATTATTAATGTAAAAGAGAAAATATTATTTCTTATAATCAAATAGACACTACCCTTGCCAAAGAATTCAATTCTTTTACCATTAAGCCCATCCCTACAGATCAAAATTATTTTGTTGATTCATTAACTTTTTTAGCATCATTATTTAATTTGCACCATGTTATTAATAATTATACCTTTATTATTATTATAATGAATTCCTCATATTCCATTCAGCCACAAAATTTTCTTATCTATCACATTGATGTTGTCACCATTCGATAAAACCCATGATAAAAAGACATCATTTAATTCCTTGAGCATCAAAACTATCATCCAAACATGGATTATAGATAAAAGGCTCAAATTCATAAGAAATATCTAAAATATGTATTTTTATATAACATCCTTTATTATCATAATAATGAAGATACCCTAACCTACTATATAATGAAAGAAGAGGTTCTTCCCATTCTTAAACAAGCACATGGGGGAATTTATGGTTATCAGTGTAGTCGAAATGATATAAAAAATAAATAATTATGTATGGGATAAGTTCAGACTACTCTTTAAAAGGATGCCATCGAGTTCATTATAAAGTGTAGTCCTTTTCAACATCATGATGATCTAATCCATTTGTTACCATCTAAACTTGAAACTATGGAATCTCCCTAGGCATTCTAAATGTGGGGATTATATCTCAAAATTAAACTACATAGATCACATGATTGTCATATTTTTATCATTATGTCTAATGAATATTTTACCAAATGGGTCAAATCCATGCCTCTCCTCAATGTCAACAAAACCACTATTTATAAATTCATGCTCAATCAAATCATTTGTCATTTTAGAATACCCCATACTATCATTTTAGATAATGGTGATGATTTCAAAAATAAAGACGTAAAATTAATTTGTAATAAATTTAAAATATCTCACAAAATTTCCACACCCTACCATCCATAATTAAATGGTCAAGATGAGGCCACTAATAAAATTATTAATAAAATCCTCCAAAAGATAACCTATGAAAGTTTCATGGATTTTCATTTTCATTTATATCCTACTCTTTGGTCTTATCACACTAGTATATGCACTAGCACTAGGGCAACACCATATTCTCTAATCTATAGTTCTATGTTTATCCTCTAATTAGAAGTTTAGATTACCTCTCTTTTTACATATATTAAAGGTATAATACCTAATGAGGAATTTCATGATTATTTCCTCCATATTCTTGATCTTCTTGATGAACACCATCTATCTGTTCTACAACATAGTTACCAATACAAGGCTCATATCACCAAACAACATAACAATAGGGTTATAGTCCATAGTTTTAATGTTGGTGATATCATCCTTAAATTATTCTATATCGATGATAAATAAATCAAATATTCCTAAAAATATTGGGGATCTTATTTAGTAAAAGACATTCT
Organism: Torreya grandis; assembly: GCA_037957365.1. Taxonomy (NCBI): domain Eukaryota; kingdom Viridiplantae; phylum Streptophyta; class Pinopsida; order Cupressales; family Taxaceae; genus Torreya; species Torreya grandis. The sequence continues at coordinate 95,738 of JARHVA010010794.1, forward strand.
TGGTCATAGCACCTATTGCCTTCAAACTAATGAAGGCCATATTTTTAAAGAGCCCACCAATACGTAATTTTTAAATAATTATATAGCTTATATGTTTCCCTTATTATCATGATTTATATTTTTTTTTCTAATAAAACTTTTTTAATAGTTATACATGGGTCTCACCCTCTACATCATTATCTTTCCACAAACTTTATTTCCTTCTTTTGGTCCTTTGCTTTCTTTATTATTATAAATTGCAGTGTAAGACCATGTATAAGACAAGGCCTTCCTCAAAAATACTATTTTTATAATATTTATTGTTTTCCATGCTTTTATCGCCATCTCACATTTCTCTTTTGTGAGTTGTAGTGTAAGACCAAGGATAAGACTAGGCCCTCCTCATAAAATCACTATCTTTAATTAATTCAATGTTCCTTTTCTACAATGTCAAGTAATAGTTACAAGTATATGATCCCTTGTTATCATCTATAATTCTAAATTATTTTTTAGATAAAACTTGCACAAAAAATATAATATAATATTTCCCTACACCTCAAACATTATTATGATAAGGAATCATACTTACCTGTCATTGTAGCCCTTTTTACCTTTATCACATTTTATGTGATTTGAAGTAATTGAAATTTTTTTATGTTTCATTCCTCTTGATTTCCTCTCATTTAACTCCACTTTGAATAAACCAAGGTTTAATTCAAGATAACACTTTCATTTCACCCAAATTAAAAATACTCTTAGACACCATGCTCTCTAAGTTATCTTTCTCAGCAACCAAGTCCAAAGTTGTCAAATGATAGTCATCTTTACCACCCATGTTTGGTTCCTTAAATCCATATGGATGAGTAATAAAAAAGGCACAAAATTTTAAAAACACAAATCATTTGAAACAAAAGGCAATGATAAAAATTCAACAAATTTAAAATCATATTAAAATACCTAATTAATAACACATTTCCTATCTCTAATCGAAGCTCAAACTCTACATTTGGCCTCATGATAGAGCCAAATTACATTAGGGTAAGATAGGCCAGTAGATTGGGATAGGATAATTTTAAAAAAAATCTATTGGTGTTACCTAATTTCTCATGAAATTACCCAATATTCATAATAGACCGATGGCTCTATAGGGGGTCTTAAGGAATAGGGAACACATTGTGGGAATGCAGGTCCATTTTAATTTTCATGCATATAGCCTTCATGGAATGATATTCATAATTCATTTGATTACCTAATATTTGTGTGGCTGGGATAATTTATTTAGAGTCCTTAATGTTAAAATACCTTTTATTTTGACAAATATAATTTAAGTGCCTTGACTTCGATCAATAATTTCTCTACCTTGCATTTTATTTCATTTTCCCCTCCACCCATTTAATTTCCCCCTTGATAGGCAAGTGTGATTCTAAATATATTTTCTCATTTATTTATTTCCTCTAATTAACATCATATAACACATGATAACACTACTTTGTTTCAATTTTATCTATCCTTAGAACAAAACAATATGCTTGAGTGATTATGGATTACTTTATTTACACCGTTAATGTATATTATAGAATTGCCTTGGTTTCTTTTACCATTTTATATTTTTTGTACTCCATTTTTTTGGACAAATACATCCATTTATAGTTTTAACTACTTTTTCCATTATTTGGTGAGGTTGGCTTGTTACTTATCACTAACCAATGTTGTTTTCCTTTTCATGCACTTTTTTCCATTGACGATTGAGGACTATTTATACTCACTCATCAGTGTTATTTTTTTTTTCTCATCTTTGTTTAAGTAAGGATTGTTACATCTTTGATAAAAATGTTTTATTACCATTTTTTACATGTATCCTTGGTTTGAATTAAGGTTTATTTTTTGAGTTTTTCTATCATTTACTATCCTTGGCTTTTCAATTACCTGATTTTATCTAAAATTTTGACTTGGTCATTTGGTCCTAATTTAGAATTTGTCACTTGAGCTTACCAAATTTATAAGTATGTGTCATCTATAATAAATCAATTTAATTGGATTTCATACATTTTTTTTTCTCTTTATGTTTGTATCCTTGGGTTTATCGAAATCAGTTTTTGTTCCCTCGACGATCAAAACTACAAACACAACAAAAAACCATCCAATGATAAAGTTAAGTCAATATACACATATATTAATTTAATTTTTTAATTATTTCCATTTTATTCATTTACCTTAAATTATTTTATGATTTGAAATACTACAATTTATTTATCTTCAACATTATATGTTTCTATGTTCTTTTCTTGAAACACCATCCCCTATTGCTCCTGTGTGACATGTGATGACCTTTGAGTGGGGCATATGTTACTAAGGATAAACTTTATAAATTACTAATATTTTATATATTTTAGGAACCCATAAAGTCTTAATCTATCTAATTTCATTCCTTAAAGGGTACATGAGGAAAGGGGTGGAGAAACCATTGGTGCTTTGTAAGATTTTTTTCCCCTATACTACCACTTGATATCAATCCAACCATCTCCTAAACACTCCCCTAAGCCTTGTATCCTCTCTTTCAAAATATTCCAATTATTTAACACTTTAATTAACCCCTTCCTAAGATTAACAATCTTTTGTATGGTTTTCATTACATTATTGGCCCCATTGACCTTATATCTAAATTGATAAAACATGTTAAGGGTCTAGGTCCACCCCTAGTCGACCAAGATGAAGACCTAATTTTTGTTTTTAGTAATGATATAGATTTTATTTGGTTAACCCTATCAGATAAAATTTCATAAAGGTTTAGGGTTAGATTAAATTATATATGCACATTCATTTCACCATTTATTAGAGAGAATAAAATTAATTATTCATTTGTGCTTCTTTACAATATGCTCTTACACCATTATACTTGAGGATTTATATCTTAGGGATTATACTTGGAGAAGAATATTCTCTTGTGCAAAACTATTTGATGTTTTGGTGTTTCTTAGTGGTCCTTACAAACCATAATAACTTCTTATGAAGCACCTTTGGCCAAGGGAGAGATTGAGTATTGATTGGTTCATCTTAAAAGTAAGTATCTTTAACTTTACTCCTCTATTTTAGTAGATAAAAGTAGTATAAGTAATATATTTTGAATATATTTCTCTCTCCATACATTAGGGTTTTACCTATATATAGCTTTATTAATATTTTATTATTCATGTTTACTTTTATTCTTATTAACCCCCACTTTATTTGACAAGATTTAGTGAGCACTAAATTAGATTTTAATTTACTTTGCATATGAAAGTGGATATGAAAACATAGGACCTAACTAGAGCTATTGCATGGTGTTTATTGACTAGAGGCTTTAGAACCCTTTTGAGTGATGTTATTATGGTAATATATCCCTTGGTTAGCTATAGCGAATCTATATTGGTCATAACACCAAATATATAATGTATCAATAATCAAAAGTGTAAGTAGGATTATCTTCTCTAAGATATGATTGATTAATAGATCAATTACATTTACCTTTGTAAACAATATGTATATTAGGATTTTGTAAAATGAGCATACAAAAAAAGGTTCATCCATATAAATTTGATGTGTGTGACCTAGTATTTAATTAAAATCAAAAGAATACTAATGCCAAAAAATAAAAAAATTAAAGTTCAAACCAAATTGGTTGGGACCATTTATAGTTATTAAAAAGTTGGGAAAAAGCATATACTGCCTTGTTACTCATGAAAGAGAACCTTTAGAAATTACAATTAAAAAATATACATTTATGTAAATATATTATGTGATAACTCTTAAAATATTTTTAAAATACCAAAAAAATCAAAAACATTCTAAAATCAAAAATATTTTTAGCGTAAACATGTTTTATTGGTTCCTTGGTATATAAGTGTTAGTTCCATGTTCATGGATGGAATATTAGTTACTTATACATATATATAGGTGTCATGATTCTATTTGAGTATGATAAAAGCATAAAAATCCTTCCCTCTACTCATTTCATGTAGACATTGAGGGCAACATATAACAACTAGACCACAATGGTGTATGACCATTGATCCATTCATCATCCATCATAGATGGACATAGTTGTAGATAGTTAGACAGAGTGATCAAAGAGATAAAATTTATGTGAGAGTGATTCATGGGTATATAGATTGGTAGGATTGACAAAGACCATTAAGATTAACTATGACATACACTCCACCATAGATGTAGAGGTAAATGTTGGTGGTTAGCCTGAGTAGATATGAATGAGGTATAGGTTTCGGAGCCTATATTAGGAGGTTTGTTACAAGAGACAAAGGATGATCTAGACATGAGTATGAGGTATATGATGTACTATGGAGACTAGTTAGTTTCATGATATGTAGATCATAGATATGGAGGGCATTGATATTTTACGTGAGTCATGGGTTGACATCAATGTTGACATAGGGATGGACCTATATAGAGCATAGAGATAGAGGAGATACTCCATTGGTATAGGTGGAGATCTAAGATGATGATGATGTATGATAGGATGCTACCATGAGAGTAGCACATGATACCTAGACAAATAGAGGGGATATGGCTAGTTATTCACATGCTCTAAGATCTATAAAGTATCATGCACTTATTGATAGACTCTGAGAGGATATTAGGGCTCGAGATAAAGAGATAGATGGATTACACCAGGAGGTGGCTAGGTTATAGGGTGTAGTAGATGTTAGAATGGATCAAGATACTAAGATTAGATGATTATAGTCTAAGATAGATAGGCTATAGGGTATTATATGGGATGGATAATAATATCCTGGTTATAATATTAATTACATATGATGTAGAGACCCATATGTTAAATTATATAGCAATGACATAGCACTATAGATAGGAGAGTTACACAACATAGACTAAGATTGTAAAGGATGGAATATTTTTAGATGGAGAGGGATAAATAGACACTTTGGATAAGGTGATGAGACCCATGGAGTAGGACACATTATAGGAGTTTATATGATGAGATTATACCACAAGCTCAGAAGGTACCATCCTTTAGAGAGTATTATGTGAGAGAGTCAACATATACTAAATCTATTCAATAGATGGAGTCAGAGAGGTTAGTGGAATAGATATATCATGTGATGGGTCCTCCATGAGTCACACCATGACATGGAGATCTATTCCTAAGACTATACACTCCATTTGAGGGACAAGATGAGACATAGATATAGTGGATAATGGATGGTTACATTAATGTATACATATTTTGATATGTATATTTTGTATAGACACATTTGATGTGTGTGTGTGTGTGTGTGTGTGTGTGTGTGTGTGTGTGTGTGTGTGTGTGTGTGTGTGTGTGTGCACGCATGCACGTGTGTGTGCATGTGTGTGTGTGTGTGTGTGTGTGTGTGTGTGTGTGTATGTGTGTGTGTGTGTGTGTGTGTGTGTGTGTGTGTGTGTGTGTGTGTGTGTGTGTGTGTGTGTGTGTGTGTGTGTGTGTGTGTGTGTGTGTGTGTGTGTGTGTGTGTGTGTGTGTGTGTGTGTTTGTGTGTGTGTATTCATGATGATTTTATGAGACTTTATACTATGGATATTAGACATTGATGGATTTTATTGGCTTATATGGATTTCATATATGACTAACAAATGTATGGATATATGGTAGCACTGGTTATATTTCTTGCATTTTGATTTATGCTAACATGTTTTAATTCTTTAAGCATAGTTATTGTGGATGTATGACTTATGTAATGATTGGATGATGTGTATGGATGTATAATGTGGTATATCTACATTTACTTTATTTTTTCCTTTGTATTGGATTTCTAATAGTACTTGATCTTTGAGAAACATATTTTTTAATATAGCATAAAACACATTACCACCAATGATATTGAATAATCATGATAAATGTTGATGTTTTAAGCATATGAAAAAGAGGAAATAATAATTTGTATAAAATTAAAGTACATCATGATATAGTCATAACCATAATATATATGCATTTCATAAAAGAATCTTTGTTAAACACATAGAAAACAATAAGTAACAACAAGATGTGAAAACAAAAGTAATCTAAATGATTTTAAACATAACAATGTAGATAAATGTAATATAAATGATTGTAATAAACACAAAATGACAATTGAAAGATTTTTAAGCAAGAATGACACATAGAACTAAAGAAAGAGTTACTCAAGAATTGAACACAATTGACAAAAGAAAGGAAAATAACCATTGGAATGGTTAGAGATAAAATGAAGTAAAGTATCCAAATTATTGGTTAAGGATAAGGAAATGGATAAAAGTGACCAAGTGAATGGTTGGAGTTAGAAAACAAATAATACAATATTGAAAATAAACAAATAGTGTAAAAATTTGAAAAGTTGTAAACAAATACAATCTAAATAAAGACTAGACAATTATAGCCAATATCAAGGCTAGGAATTGAACAATTGAGGGAGAAATATAAGGATAAGATAATCCATAATTGGGGAAATGGATGATGGGGAAGATAGTGGCTGAGCTAACCCTCGAGACCCCATGTCTCTAAGCACTACCTACATAGTCCACCTTAGACAAAGTCTATGTGGAAATATCAAGCTAGATGTAGTTCTCCCAATATGAGAAGTGATGATAAAGTGGATGATTGATGTAGAGTTTGATGAAAAGGATGTGTAAGTGACCCACCCAAAAATTAGTGAATCATGTAGAAGATAGTTTATAATGGTATATGTGTTGAGATTAATGTTTTTGGAATGTTTTTTTGTATTTTGTTTTTTTTGTGTGTGTGTGCATATTTTTCATTTTGAAATAATTAATGTAATAGATGATTTTTTAGTATAATGAGAAATAATGAAATTTCACATATATAAAGAAAAAAACTTAACTTCAGCATGTCATAGGATGAATGACTTAACAATTGACAAAATGATAAACCTGGAATATAAAATGGATGGCTGAAAAGTGATGCCCTTAAGTAACTAGGGAAATTATAGACAATGGCTTACACATTGTGAGCTTATTTTGGAAAATAAGGTAACATGATGGATACACATGAAACTTTGTTGATATACTTGATCAATTTTTTTCTAAGTGATGACCAATTGTTTTGTTTTAAATAACATATAACTTTTAATTTGCAGCCAAAGAATAAAGAAAGGGGTATGATAAGTGAGAAATGATAAAGACAAAAATCAAAATTGTAGTTTAACAAATAAATGTGACATAGTCCATACAACCAAAGAATAAAAATGTACATCTTGCCAAACATACAAAATATGAATGTTGTTGGATGTGTCTAGAGTGAACTATCCCTCATAGAATTAGTTAATGGGATAAAGTTAACCCTTTGTAGCATAGACATGTAAATAAGATATTTTGAATAAATATTTTTTTATTCATCCTTTTATTTCATTTTGTTTTATGACCCCCTATGTATGATCTCATGTGACCAGGAAGATACATTGGCTCATCACAAAAGGCTATATATAAGTAATTAAGGGTATCTCTCCCCAATGTTAATCCTACATAACTAGGGAGATGTGAAGGCTCAACACCGAAGATAAATGAAGGGCAAGAGATATGGATTTTAATTTTGATAAATTTTTAATAAGGATGTTATGTTATATAGGAGAATTATACCCCCAATTTTTGGCCCCATGTGACTTAGAAATATGTAAGGGATTATCACTGAAGACCAAGATAGGTAAGTAAAATTATCCTATTTCTTCTTGTATCATGTTTTTATGTTGTATGTTTGAAATGGAACTATAAGAAGAGACTCTATCATGGACAATATTCTAGACTAGGCTATGGGCTAGTATGCTCTAAATCTACAAAAGAGATGTAGGAAGAAAAATATTTACTTTGCTATAAGAATTAAGGCAAGAACTAATGTAATGCTAATTTTGAACATGTCTTTAATGAGATAATATGGTGATATCATAAACTAAAATTGAAATATTTGTGTTATATGAACTGAAAACTAAATAATCACTAAACATAACATAGGATATACAAGATAAAATGTACATGATGGCATAATGTAATAAAGTGATGAAAAAACTAGTGTAAAAATGATGCCCCCAAGTGTCAAGGGATTTACCAAAAACAAATTATCTTTTTCGATCCTTTTGTGATTTTATGTTTTTTAGACTTATTTGCATCTTTACCTAATAAAATGTCACAAGATGCAAAAGTTTCATATTTTTCTAGCTTGTCATCCCATGCCAACTCTAGATAGTATCTGTTGCTCTGACTAGATTTCCTCATCAATTTATATTTTAGTTCTATTATTTACTTTGAATATTACATGACTAGGATGAGGTTATTGAGCCCACCTAGAGCTATTAGCAAACCATCTAGAATGTATTTATATTTTATGGAAAGCTTGTTAAATGAATATATCTAGATATAAGTTTCTTTAGAAAATTTCTATGGTAATTGTAGTTTTTTTAGAAAAAAAAAATATTAAAGAAACCTACATTGATATGTTTGATAGTAAAGTTGAAATATAAAAACCTTATAATAGTTATTCTGATCATCATGACATCTAGATTTATTTCTCTATAAGGACTATAGAGATGTTGTTAAAGAATATCAAACACTAAGGACTAATGAGCTCTCCATATGTAAAAAAATAATATTTCTTACCCAACTGCTACTGACTAACCACCAAATACTACAAAATTAAAAATAGGAAAAATTCATATTAACTATCCATAATTCCTTGGCAAATCTAGAATGTTCAAATTTATTTTAATGTACATCAAAATTAATCTCAAAATCATGATACAACTTGTTATAATGCCATTTTACTAGTCTAGCATAATAAGTGTCCAACATGGGAGTTAAGATTATTTCTTGGATTATAACCCAAAGATCATTCCATGTCATTTTTCTCCTAATTGACTTGATGTTTTCATTGTCTTTGGTACCATTGTCATCAAGCAACAAGGATTTGATTTATTCATCTATTGGTGTATTTGGATTGATTTTTAGAGCTTCAATAAATGTTTGGTGAAGCAACATTTCTCCTAATGGGATGCTTTCATGGATTTTTATAGATGTTATAATTGATATTTTTCCATGGGATAAGTCCAACAAGGCCCATTTTAGTAGATTCCAATTGACATGTGTAGGTAGTGTAATGTTAATGGGAAAATGAAGAATAGTGCTTATGGAAATGGAACATGCTACTTTGATGTTACTAAGAGAATTTGTATTGATGTTGGATAAAGATTCTTCCTTACCTATAACATTATTACTAACATTTAGGAACTTGTATACTAATAAAAATATTATTGGGACCAAAGTGGATGTTGATATTAATGATGATCCTTCTTTTAATCCCAAAATAAATTATATATCTGATTTTGATAATAAATTTTATCTTGGTTTGGATGTGGCCATAAATAAGGCCTATTGAAGTGATTTATTACCGAATTTATTTTGCACTAATCTCTTAGAAATGTTGGATTTGGGATGAAGAGACTTTTGGAAATGTGGAGTCCTAGTTGTTGGGTTGAATTCATATGATAATTTGATGAGAGGTAGATTAGATGATGTTTGGGTCAATATTGGGTGTTTAACAAAAATGGGTATTTCATCAAAAATAGTTTTTTGGTGGACAATAGATGAAATATTATGATTTTTATTTTGAAATGAGATGGTTTGATTTGGTTTAGGAGAGACATATTGATAAAACCTTAAAGTAGGATTTTCAAATATCAATAGATGTGGGTTCATTCTAATGTATTCAACATCAACCAACTCTTCGATAGTGTATTGAAGGATGTTGGAATTATAACTAGTGGATGGGAAAATTTATTGATTTTTAAAAATAGGATCATTAGTGATAGGATGATGTTGTTTTTGGTATTCACTAGTAATGAAGTGTATTAAGTAAGTAGCTTGATTTTTGAAGGATGAGTTTATTGGATTTGTGTTGAAATTGGAAGTATGTGTGTTTTGTGATTTTTTTTAATATAGGGGGATTTGTGAAGAAGTTTGAAGTTGAGTTTAGGGATAAATTGGATGAAAAATCAAATGATTAATTCTGATGATTATGGAAAGGTTGGTTATTATGGTTATAAGAATTGAAGGATTGATTTTAATGGAGCATAGCTGTATTTGACTAAATTAGAGTTTGATTTGTGAATGTATTTTTGTACATACAAATATCAGAAAGTGTAATTGAATGTGAAACAAATGTTTAATTCAAATTGATGTTATGATTAGAAGTATATGGATCTATAAACATATTTTGATTTGTATTTAGTGGCAATTGATATATAGATTGTGTAAGATTGGGAGAATAATTCAGGGAGTTTTGACCATCATATCCTAAATATTGATTTGATGTTGTCCTTGTGGCATAATATGATATTATTCTATGGGTGACCCTAAATAGTATTTGAATTTGTAAATTGATTGGTTATGGTTTGGGTTGAATTAGTTGTTTGCGAAGCTTCAATAATTATCCATGTTTTGATTTGATTGATTGATTGATGTTTGAGTTTGAATGCATATTCAAAGTCAAATTTTTATTTTATAGATGAATGATTTGGAATTGATTAGAATATATGTTTGAATCAAAATTGGTTAGATAAAACCCTTGGTTATAACATGGATTATTTGGAATTTTATTTGTGATTTAATTGATCGAGTTATTGTTCCACATAACCTTGATTCTTACAATGTATGACACTACTAAGAAAATACAAAAAAGACTAAAATGCTGAAGTAACTAAAAGTTTGATTGTCAACTAAATGACTTTAAAAATAAAGACACTTATCAAACATAATAAAATAAAATAAAAATTATATTCTAAATAGTTAAGAAATTGGACAAAAAGGTGAAAAACTAGGATGAGGGTCATGAAAAACTATTGGGCCTTATGATGTCACTGACTTGTCCATAATATTAGCTATGACCTAGTATTTCAAGTTACTAACAATGAAGGATCTTACCATTCCCATGGACCACATAGTCTACTTTTGAGGGTGTGTGGAAGGTAGTTTCTTACTGATAACCACTAAGTGATGACCCAAAGTCAAATGGAAAAAGATTTTATTCTAGGATTAAGGTTTAAACAAGCTTATCTAGAGTGAAATAACCATAGAAGAAATAGATAAAGTAGAGACACACTATTAGGTCTTGTCATAAAGTGCCCAACATAGCTATAAGAGTCTTAGTGTGTTGACAATTAATAATGTCATATTTTTAGGTAGTTTTTCAAATCTTGGGTATTGGAGCATGAAATCCCCTCACATCATAGTGTGCTTAAAACACATAACCACTTAGGTAATTGAAATAGCTTGATCTCAATTTATATACCCCATTGGTAAAAGGGGTTTGGCCTACTACGTGTTATTGAAATCTATAATCAATTGAGCCCCTAAAAAATAAAATAAAAAAAATAAGTATCAAATTTTGATTTTTGAGTATTGTCACCAATGTGATGCCAAGGAAAGAGCATATTCAGGTACTACTTGGGTAACATATAAAGTTATGGAAATGTTTCTGATTCTCAAGTATAATCACCAATGTAACATCAAGTGAATATCATATGTAATTTACATAATCACAAACAGGATGTTAAAATTAAATGTGATGTAATTATTAAAAACTTTGAAAATAAAATTGAAAGAATTAATAAAAAAATTGGCTTTTGTATTCAAAATTATAAACAACATTGTATCTTCCATGCACATTTAAAATATATAGCTAATCATTACCTTATCATTATTTATTTCAAACATTCTCATTAACATTCACAATCATATCAACAAGTACTTCACATTATCAAACAACATTCTTCTTATGTAGCCTAACATTTATAATTAGTTTTACACTTTTTCAATAATTTTTTCCTAACCAAAACTTTAATATGTATTCAATTTGATTTATCCTTCTCAATAATTTTATTTTGGTGAAAATGAGAGTTAAAATAGAGTCTAGAGTCAAAAATTATGCCATCTAAAAAATGGTTACTTCTAGTGTAAATGAATTCACCCCTAATTTAAAAAAAAATCACCTCTAGCTTAAATTAATTCGCTACTAACTTAAATGAAATTCACTTCTAAGAATAATAATTTAAGTACTAGAAAGAATTTTTTTGGTATTTAAAAATGAATTCACTATTTAACCTATAAAAAAAAAATGTACTAACATAATAATTTTTCTATGCATTTGAACAAATATGTTGTTAAGGTCTACACTTTCACTATTGATGCTTCTGAATTCATTGTTATACAGTGGTCATACACAAACAAATAGAAAAAAATTGATACTAACCTAGAGATTATAACAACACTCAAAACTATGAGATTAAATGCATATTCAAATAAAAATAATAAAAAACAAATCAATTTTTTTGTCTAAATGTAAAAATGATGATCAAAAGATGAAAAAGATGAGGGAAGGTCCCACTGAGCATTCCATAAATGTGTGAAATATATTTATAAATGATAATAAAATAATATAATCTTAATAAAATTTAAATTCAACCTATGATAGAGCAATAAACAAAGGAAATAAAAATCATGAACTTTATGCTTCAAATGTGCAAGCTTTCTTCATTACAATATACATTCAATTTTATCTTCAAATGTAGTACTCATGATTCCAATGAAAAGGAGAAAATGAAGTGTTTTGTTGTAAAATAAGTATTTTATTCACTTTGATTAAATTTTGTACAAAATTTTGCTATCGTAATTCTAGATTCTGATTTCCTAATTGTGATCCTTGAAAATGAAGATTTAGAAGTTTATTTATAGATTTTTGGAGAAGGATTCAATGATGGAGGATTATTTGGACATATTTAATGATCCAAATAATAAATAATGGACAATAAGTCCTCATTTATAAGGATGAATAACATTTCAAATGGTTGAAAGAAGTATGGGGTTGGTTAACTCAGTCAATATGATTAAGTCAAATTTCTTGACAAATCAGGGGATGAGTCATAAGAGGTTGATAAAGTTATGGATTTGGTTGGGATGAGGGATAAAAAGTTGAAATATTTTTGGATGAGGTGTAAAATAAGGATTTAAGTGTGCATAATAATCCAATCTAACTTATTTAATTATTTGAACTTGGAGGATATGTGATATATTATTAGAAAAATAATTTAATATATTTAGGTGTATTTCAACACTAAATGAAATTTAGGTGTTTATAGTTTAAAATGTATTGAGTTTATGTTCTAAATTCTAAAACTTGATACAACCTAAGAAATTAATATATTGGTCAATTAAAAATTTGTTTTTTCTTAAAATAGGAAGTGCCATAATGGTTAAAGGATTGATTTATTAGATAGTCAATTCCTTATACATGATGGCAAAAATAATTTGAAGTTCAAGGGTGTTAGTGTCAATTTGATTTATTTATACTCATTTGTAAGAAAATGTGTTGTAGAGGGAACAATTACAAATTTAATTGAAGAATATATGGTATACTTTAATTTAATATACGTCAATAAATTTGGTTATATATCAATATATTATTCATCCCTCTTTATAAAGTATGTTATATATATTAAGGATCTGTTAGTTAATGTCATGTTTGGAAATTGGCCAGCATAGATGGTTCTCCCATGGATGTTAGATTTAATTAAGTACTAGAATAGGTTGAGAAGAATATGTGGGATGAATTTGAGGAGTGAAAACCCTAGTTATTATATCATGTTTATTTTTTAATTCCATTAATTATAATCATCCAAAAAAATTATCAAAAGATCTTACAGTGCTTAAAAACCTCAAAATTTGAATACCACTCTACCCAATTCATCATATCTAACTTTTAATGATGATACAAAATAGTTAATTTTTTAAATGAAGTAAAAAATGTGTAATATCATTGATGCAAATTAGATTGTTTGAAAAACAATCTCATTATTTTAGGCAAATTTGTATGGCAGAACACTACATCCCTAAATAAAGATACCAAAAATGAATTTGTGTTAAATGAATTAACATCAAATTTCATATTTAATGTGTGTTATGAATACATGAAAGTATATAAAAATATTTTTTATGGGATGTATGTATATCAAAATTCATGGCACAAAGTATGTGGGTACCGAAGGAACACCTTCTACAGTTATAAATCTGACTGAATATATGGTGATATGAATGTAGTATATTGTAACACTAGGATAAAAAAAGAAAGACGTAATAATACCATAATGATTTTTTTCATATCAATAATCATTGAGAAAAAATTTTATATTTATTTACATTTAACTCATTATTAAGGACAAGATGGAATAAAATTTCCTTAGAGATTAATTCCTTCATTCTATACCCATAATTCAATTTGAAATAATTCAAATTATGAGTTTGAATTTTTGAACCTCTATCATGTTTCATACTAAAATTTTATCAGGTAATGAATGAAAATTTTAAATATGTTTTAATTTAAAATTAAAACTTCTTCACCAATTTTGATGAGTATAAAAATATGTACACAAATGGTAAGCCACCACATGCCCATAAACACTCTCAACACTTGAATAATAACAAAAATGGCATAATGAATACATTCAAAGTTTTCATGACCATTAATATTTTCATAGATTATAATCATAAGAAAAACCTCAAGTATTATCAAGCATTGTGAATGATAAAACAAAAAAAATTAAAACTTCCATATCAAGGATAAAAAATAAAGCTAAGTTAATAAGTAATGTTATGAACCTATCAATAGTTTGACTAGTATTCTGACACAAGGATACAATATTGGGGGTTTTGGACACTTTGACCTACCATTTGTTGAACATGGAAAAAATTACATACTCACTTCATTGGAATTATATCTCAATAAGATATAAGTACTAGTCAATAAAGAATATTGGCATTTACTTAATATTATTAATGGATCATAAAAACATCCATTTCATGATTTAGTACTACCAAATTAAGTACATGAAAAACTAAAATTTTGTAAATATTAATTTTTACATTCTAAAGTAATTATATTTTTTAGTACAAATACTTCATTAAAAAAATTAACATCAATCCTCTAATTTCAACTAGATAATGTTTTGATTGAAAATAGGAATCATATCCTATTTCTATTTGAATCCATGAAAAAATAATGGTATTTAAAATTGTGTTTGTAAGATTCTTTCCAATGGGACACACTCATGAGGATATGGATGGGACTTTCAATTAAATCATTATGGCACTAAGACACATTTTATTTACCCCTTATTATGGACACCTAAAATGTGCTGAGATAGATCAATTACGTTCATTCCTTATCTTATTGATGAAGTGCATGAATTCAAGGCCTTTGTGGATTCACAATTTTTGGATGAAAACCAAAAAATAGTGGGTATTATCAAGCCTAAGATGTTTAGGTTCCATGACATAGATGGAATACTAGTGTTGAAAATATAAATCAACAATAAAAGATTTGAAATGGTCTTGTTGAATCCCAGTCTAGCATACAAAATATAATGATGAGCCAAACCTACTGGAATGAAAACCTCCTCTAGGATATTTCAAATAAATCTAAGATATGAAATATCCAAAATAGGCACTAAAATCATATATTTAACATTGGGGAAAATGTGTAATAGGTGAAGGTAGAGAATATTGGATTCCAAAGATAATGTAATAGAAAATGTTTTACTTGCTTTAGATAGTCTATTTGTAAATTGTAGTAGGATGTTAAAAGGTTTTTTTTTCCACAAATAATACAAGAAAAATATGTACATGACCAAATACATAGAGCCATAAATTTTCATAAGGAAGATTATATTCATAATTTTTTTGAAGTAATAATGATATTTATGTTGTGCCTATTTATGAAAGACATAAATAAGTAATCACTACATTGATGGATGTGTGTAGGACATATGATTTTAGTATGACCAACAAGTGATAATGAAAAAATATGTATGGGAATAATAATTTAGTAACCTAAATTTTGTCATGAATACTTGATTATACCTATTTTATCCCCTTTTACCATTAAGTCATATGTGAACTTAATTGACACTTATTTCAGATTTAACCTATCTTAAGCACAAGAAGAGACCCACCTCCATTTCAATACCATCCATTTTTATCTAGAAAAAATGGTTATCCTAAGCATTTCTAAACTCCCCAATGGGATTTTTCCCCTCTCAAAACACTCTAAAATCACAACCAATTCATTCATTAAGATCTGGTAAGCTCATCAATATTATCATAAGAGTTTATTTACAGAAGTTCACAAAAGATAAAATTTCCCTATTATTTACAAATTAAATTATAATCAATTTAAGTAGTCATGAGCCAAGTCTGAATTCAGTCTTATGCATCTTTATCCCAAGCATGATCAAATATTTAATCCAATTATAGATGCATTCATATATTCAAGGTAACATAATTTAATAAATCACTTAAGTGGGATAACTACATGAACGTTTGATCCATTTTTAGACTATTAGTATGTAGGTAGTGCTCAACATAGTGGGGTGTTGAGGTATAAAATAGCTCCATCTAGTAACCCATTTTTACAACTTCACATTTGTTTATATAATTATGATAGAAGATAGGTTTTGAGATTCAATAAGAGATATAATGGTATCTTGTACATCACATAAGATAAATTTATCACAAACAAACATAATTTACATAGTTAGATAAAACTTCAACATATTTTTTTGTATTCTAAATAAGTAAAAAAATACTAGATAAAGAAAATAGTGTCCATCACTATTGACCCTACTAGGTTCTCTTGTTTGTATAGAGTTTTAGGATCATATTCTTAAAGGATTATATGTTTTTGTCTTCATCACTATTTTTTCATTTTTCTAGTTTACATAGTCAACTTAATACATAAAAAAGCTAAGTATATTTTCTTTAGCATAATTTAGTATTGTTTTCATTTGATTATAATTGTTTTCTTTCAATTTTATGTTTGTAAGTGTATTTACAAGGCCCTTCTTTATTTAAATCATTTTATATAATAGGAGTTAATAATGCATTAATTCAAAATTAAAATAAGACATTTGGTGAAACCATGTATTGGCCTACCCTTGTATAAATTTAGGTTTCCCTTAGGGTTATAACATTCTTATGTTCTATATTTTATTCATCCCCTTTATTCTTTCTTGTTAATAATCATATGATTATAAAAGTTAAAATTTAAATGTTCTCCATTCAAATATTTTCTAAGTAAAGCATATCCTATGAAAAATAAGAGTCATATGTTTACAAAGATACATATATTGAGTAAAATTAATTCAAAATTTTATAAAACTATCTTTTTTTCAATATTGAATCCTAAATATTACCCATTATAAGTGGAAAATAAAATGCATGTTTGAAACCTTTCATTACTCTACCTACACTTCAAGGTTTTAATAATCATCATCATGCTTCCAATATTCAACCACAACTTGTACTAGATATTGTGTCCCATGTTATTAATAACCAATATGGTAGGTCATCACATAATAGACATAGTCAACATGTTCCTCCACAATACTAAACACCTCCCACAACAAAATTACATACATGTGTAAGATATTCATCTATTCTGTCATATAAATTTTCATAACATTCATAATGATATCATGGTTTCCTTACTCAAAAATAATCATATTAATGTTCCTATTGACGCAGTGGATTGCACCCAGGGCAAGGAGGTTGAGCTCCTACCTTCCACACACAACAATGGAAACTCCCCTCTCACCTGTGGGACTGGCGAAGTTGGAGGGGAGAGTCTCTAGGTAAGGGCTAGCTCCCTTTGATGCATCTAATTTGTTTCAATAAGTGATAACATATATATATATATATATATATATATATATATATATATATATATATATATATATAATGGGGGGGATGAAAAGAGAGAAAGATTTTAGGAAAACAAACTAATCTAAAGGAGGTGATGCACCAAAATGATCCGACCTTCTCACACTCACACTTAAAATTAGACAAACACATACATACACTTCAAACTGGTAGAAGGACTAGGCTGGAAGAAACTTAGCTGAGATGCTTTAATGGAAAATATAGAAAAATAGAGATTCACCAAAGGTGTTGTGAAAGGCACACTATATAGTAATTTCTTCTATTTTTGCACTTCCAAATATAGCTCTCCTTATCAGTTGCAAAAATGGCACCTTATAGACACTAGGTATGTTTGTGTTGAACCTGTGGAAGCATCAAGAAGCAATGACTAAACACAAACTAACACTTAGACATACACAGAGATATCTAACTAGGATAGAGGCAAAAAATGCATTTATTGATTCAAGTAAATATTTTCCAGGGCTACGCTTTACAAATGTGGAAGATGATTTCTCAAATGACAAGTCTCCAATATATAGAGGAAGAAAAGAGGCCTTTTGGCACCCTTTTTACAAATGACCCATGGTAGGCACTGTGTCAACCACTGAAATAACTTCTTGAATTGACACCTTATTGCATCACTTGGATTGCTTTGTCTGCTTCTATGTGATGGCCATTCTACTATCAGGATTTGAATTTATGAGTTGTGTCATTTTCCTGCTCTACAGTGCATATTCAATAAAACTAGTCGCGTCGATCACTATTGTGCCTCTTTGATGACCACATGGTAGGCACTATGTCAACCATTGAAATAACTTCTTGACACCTACCTACATCACTTGGATTGCTTCATCTGATTCTATGTGATGGACATTTTACTGTCAATATTTAAATTTATGAGCCACACCATTCGCCTGCTCTTTGTTCTCTGGGCTCTTTGTCCTTTTCTACTTCTTCAGCCCTCAGGGGTGATCTTCTGGTGGGTCACTGCATTATTTGGGATTTTTCCATGGTTGGCACTCAGGCATTTAAAAAATAATGGCTTTTTTTACTGGCTTAAATTTGACGTTCACATAGCTGTCGCCCTTGGACTCTCCTTCAACTTCCTACTTTGCCCCTTTTGCTGAGAGTGCATCTGCCCTTGACACATGTCATAGTCCACTACTTGGGCACTTAGAAGACACTTTGAAACATGGACATTGACAAGTGGTGGCTTCCACTGAGCTGATAATGGGATGTGGTAGCATTCACTTACCTTAGAGGGTCCTTTGAGAGTCAAGCAAAAGTTAACACGTGGTCACTTCCATAGAGACTTTATCTACCTTAGAGAAACTTTTGGGCCCTTTTTTGGTTCTTCACAGACACTGACACTTGGCACACTCCACATACCTCCTAATAACTCATTTGAGTCCACCACAGTCTTCTTTAAAGCCAATAAGGGAAACCCATGGATGTTACCACCTATCAACTTCCACTGAGCCCTGTAGGGGACACGTGGCACATTTTGCTACTCCTAAAATAACATGTTGAAGTCCTCTGTGATTGCTACTTGGTGCTTTCCATGGTATGGCCTCCCTGGTGTAAATTTGATGCTTTTCAGGACATCACTATCCTTGGCAAAGTTCATTGAGCCTTTTTCCCATGGCTTTCTACTTTGGGCCCTTTGGCTGCCCTCTACAAGGGCTTTTAGATCTTGAACTGCCCTCTGACTATAGGGCACACCCTTGAACCAAGCCATTGAACCAACCTTGTTCATTTCTATCATCAAACCTTCACATTGAATTGGAGGCATTGAACTAAGTGATTGAATTGGTTCAATGGTTCAATGCTACACACTGAGCCAAGTCCTTAAACTAAACACTAAACCTGAAGTTACTTGAACTTTTTGCTAAATTTTTTTGATAAACTAAGTGCTAAACTTAGCTAATTAAACCAAAGCTGAAGAATTGTTGATTGAACCAAAGCTTGAAATGAAGTGATGGTTCAATGGTTCAAAGATGTTGACCTTCTATGTGAATTTATTCAAATGAAATTCTGAAGAAGATTTTTAAAATATTGCCCCTTTTACCTGGTTCTTTAACTACCAAAAGAAAACCTTTAGAGTTCATAGAAATGGACCTACATATTCCATAGAAAACCAAGCTCTACAGAGTCCATAGAAATCACTAGATTCATGCAAAATAAAAAATGAATTAGCCTAAAATAGCAAGGGAAGAAGGGGACCAATTTTTTTCCTTGTTGGGCAAAAATGGTCAACAAATTGGTGACTCCCAGGGGAAGCATGCCTGCTATGCTTAGAAGCTAGTTGCCTTAAAAATCCATTAGGCACGAGGTCAAATTGTAACTTAAAGATCATCAATAGCTCTAATAAATCTAGAACCAATCACGTAGATTCACCTCAAAAGGGAAAGAAAACACACACAAAGCTAAGAAAACTACTTGTGCAAACAACACTAAGGGGAAAAAGGGAAATAAAATTGAAAGCAACCTACTATATACAGCTAACCAGGTATTTTTGATTCCCTCCTAGATCAAAGGGAAAGCTTCTAACATCTCTTTCATCTGACACACCCAGTATCGATAATGGATCACACAAGAAAATATTTATGTGCAGCTTCTTCACCTAGTCTATCATGTTGATCTGAGGATTTCTCCCTTTCATATTTTCTTTGGGGTCACTTGTAGCCTTCTGAGGTGTAGGCTGAGGAGATAAATGTATGACTGGTGGCCTAAAATTTGGAAATTTTTGGTTCACTTGTGGTGGAAGAGATGGTGTGGACATTTGAACAGCTACTTCAGTTTCTTCCATAGCTCTCCCTTTGGATCTTGTGTTAGCTACAACATAGTCAGCCTGATTATCTATAGCACCTACATAATTGATTACATAGAACTCATCTTCTAGGTGGTTCATAAGAGTAGAGTCAGGCTGACTCTGACTGCTACTTGTGTTGGGTTGCATTAGAACCTTGAAGACCTAGGAATGAGTGGTTACCTGATTATCTAGCACATTTCAGTAACAACCCATCACCTCATTTGTATAAACAACTTGCTCTTAACCATATCCTATGGTTGAACATCTTGGTTGTTCCTACACTAGATTGTTTTGAATGGGCACCATGACCTTAGTGATGAATGGGGGCCTGGGTTATAGCCTTGAAATGATTTGGTCTGAGTAAGTTGACCCTATCCTTGATTTTAGTTTTAGAAAGGGGGCCTAGGGGCTTGACCATAATGCTGGTATCCCTAATTTGGTCTGTTGCTTTGAGCTTGTTGACTTTTAAGAGCTACAAGCTCATTTGACATACTCTACAATAGACTCTTAACTTCATGAAGCTCATTGGATGGATCAATAGCTAGTTTCTCTATGCTAGGTAGAGGAGCTAATGTGGGAGTAATAGCCTGAATTAGAGGTAGCATTTTTGAGAAAAGTGGCATGTGGGGTCTAGGGGCTATTTTCCTAGCCTGTACTAAACAATTTTTAGCTATTATGGCTACATCATAGGTAGCAGGTAGCACATGCCCTCCCATGGATTGTATCATCACAACAATATCACTATTTAATGCCCTCAAATAATATAGGAAAGTATAGCTAACAATTAGTCTTACCAAAACAGGGATTCTATCCCAAGTCTTTTAAAACTGTGTGTTGAAATCTTGCATATATTCATGTATGGCTCTTTTTATGGTCATCAATTGCTCAGCAAGTGAGAGGTCATCACTCTTTTCTCCAAAATGGTCTATCAATTGAGTACCCAATTCATTCTAGGTATGGATTGAATTTATGGGCAAAGTCCCATACCAGTCAAGAGCTTTGCCCTTGAGAGACAATGTCAGCAATCTGATGGTGATATTTTCCTCTGTGACATTGTGAATATTGCAAAGGTTAGTAATATTCCTAATGTGCTTGATGATTGTAATGGGCCCCTCTCCATTGAAAGAAGGCACATTTTTGAGGGCACTACCAGAATTGGGTCATAACATGGGAGATTCAAGGGGCTCTAACCATGAAAAGCTGTAAAGGGCAATGTCATAGCTAGGATGGGATGTAACTATGGCTCTACTATGTATGTGTCCCTTACAATTATTCTAGGAGGGTGGTTTTTTGAATAAGGATAGGTCTTCTCAAACCTTAGTCTTTTTTTTGAGTTCAAAGGCAACTCAACAAAATTGAATCAAACACCCTTAGAAGTAGACCATGTGGTGACTTTAGGCATAGGAAGTTAAAACTAGTCTTTGATTGGAAAATTGAAACTCTTACCAGTGGAGTCACCAAATGCTAAAAATATTTGATTTGCTATAACAGGACCATCATCAATCCTGAAACCTTACTGAGTGTAAGACAAAGTCCCACTGAGCATGCCAAAAATTGTTAACACAGTGGATTGCACCCAGGGCAAGGAGGTTGAGCTCCTACCTTCCACACGCAATAATAGAAACTCCCCTCTCACCTGTGGGACTGGCAAAGCTAGAGGGGACAGTCTCTAGGTAAGGGCTAGCTCCCTTTGATGCATCTGATTTGTTTCAATAAGTGCTAACGTACATATATATATATATATATATATATATATATATATATATATATAATGGGGGGTATGAAAAGGGAGAAAGATTGTAGGAAAATAAACTACTCTAAAGGAGGTGATGCACCAAAATGATCTGACCTTCTCACAATCACACTTAAAATTAGACAAACACATACATACACTTCAAACTGGCAAAATGACTAGGCTATAAGAAACTTAATATGGAGGCTTTAATGTAAAATATAGAAAAATAGAGATTCACCAAAGGTGCTGTGAAAGGCACACTATATTGTAATTTCTTCTATTTCTGCACTTCCAAATACAATTTTCCTTGTCAGCTATAGAAATGGTACCTTATAAACACTAGGTATGTTGGTGTTCAACCTGTGGAAGCATCAAGAAGTAATGACTAAATACAAACTAACACTCAGACATACACAGAGATATCTAAGCAAGATAGAGGCAAAAAATGTGTTTATTGATTCAGGTGAAAATTTGCCAAGGCTACGCCTTACAAATGTGGAAGATTATTTCTCAAATGACAAGTCTCCAATATATAGAGGAAGAAAAGAGGCATTTTAGCACCCTTTTTACAAGTGACCCATGGTAGGCACTATGTCAACCACTGAAATAACTTCTTGAATAGACACCTTCCTGCGTCACTTGGATTGCTTCATTTGCTTCTGCATGATGGCCATTCTACTATCAAGATTTAAATTTATGAGCTATGCCATTTTCCTACTCTGCAGTGCATATTAAAGAAAACCAGTCGCATCGATCACTATTGTGCCTCTTTGATGACCGCATGGTAGGCACTGTGTCAACCAATGAAATAACTTCTTAACACGTTCTTACGTCACTTGGATCACTTCATTTGCTTCTACATGATGACCATTCTAATGTCAGGATTTGAATTAATGAGCCACACCATCTACCTGCTCTTTGTTCTCTGGGCTTTTTATCCTTTTTTGCTTCTTTAGCCCTCAAGGGTGATATTCTAGTGGGTCACTGCATTCTTTGGGCTCTTTTCATGGTTGGTGCTAGGGCATTTAAAAACCAACAACATTTTTTACTGGCTTAAATTTGATGTTCATGCACCCATCGCCCTTGGACTCTCTTTCAGCTTCCTATTTTTCACATTTTACTGAGAGTGCATCTACCCTTGACACGTGTCATAGTCCATTGCTTGGGCACTTAGAAGACATTTTCAAATGTAGACGTTGACATGTGGCAGCTTCCATCGAGCTGATAATGGGACATGGTAGCATCCGCTTACCTCAAAGGGTCCTTCGAGAGTCATGTAGAAGTTGACATGTGGTCACTTCCATAGAGCCTTTAGCTACCTTAGAGAAAATTTTAGGCCCTTTTATAGTTCTTCATGGATGCTGACACTTGGCACACTCTGTGTAGCTCCTAACAACTCATTTGGGTCCACCACAGTCTCTTGTCCTTACTTTTAACTCTTAGATCTAGTTATATCAATATAAGAATTAGTTGTGTTTAAATAGGTAATGTTCCTCTCTATTGTTATAGTATACAATACCACATGCTCATTTTTTATTCTAGGAATAATCATTAGACTAATAAATAAATTACCCAACACTATAATCCTATAAGGTGATACTTTTGTTTCTAATTTTATTCCTAGAAATTACATTTTAAAATCTTGAGCCTTAATACTACCACTTGTCAATTATCTTAGTCATTTTTAGTATTAAGAAAATTTTTTTTCATTAAATATATACTCTTTTTTAATCCATATTTATAGCACATGAAACGTAACTCAACACCTATATGTTTGACAAAATGAGAGTGTACAATCACATCCTGCATAGTCTTTTTATTCTTACATGCTTCCTAATTTCATAATTGGGGCATCCTTCTCATATTTTATTTTACCAATAATTCAAAGTAAATTTATATCATAAATATATGTTTTAATATATCCATATCTTCTTCATATTCTATCTTTTACACCTTGATTTATTTCAGTTTTATCCTTGTTGTTTTCAATATAATTTTAAAATAAAAAACATTCAAAAAAAAAAAATATATAAAACCAAGTGTTGAACATTATTTTTAAGATAATTTATATCTTTTAAATATATTATTTATATCATTATAAGTATATATCATATTGATTTTATATCACACATACATTTTAGAGTTATCTATGAAGTTTTTGCATGATATACATGCATTTATAAAGACTAGTATGTTGGACTCTCTATGCATTTGCCTTGCCAAGTTTGGGGAATTTTCTTAATATGTGATAGTATGCTTGTTTTATTATTATTTAACACTATACTTCATATCTTTAAATTTGATAAAAATGACTTGATAACGTTTCTATCTCACATAGGAGTGTGATAGTTGAGCACTTCCTTGGTTTGGCCTTAGGTCTTATGTGTGGTGTATGACATTTGAATTTCTCCTGACTTTGGCCTTTGGACAAATTTGTGGTATATGAAATTAAAAAATTTCCTTTGTTTATTCCTTATCCCTTTACATGGTGTGAAAAAATTTAACATATAATTTCTTTAGACATTGGCCCTTTGGGTGTGGAACATTAGAACATGTCTTTTCTTTGAAACATTTATTATCTCTATGCAAGTTATTTTAAGGTATTTTAACATGTCCTTGAAATTTTACCTTGACCCATGTATGTTAATTTTATATCATTTTTTATTATGTGTGTGTGGTTATTGAGTTTGATGATTTTAATAACTACCGTGGTCCATATCATGAATCCCTAAGATAATAACATACTAACATGTTATTTATATGAGATTAAATGATAAATCCTATAGAAATTGATTCTCAAATTATATACATAATTAAAATAATTATTCTATCACATTTACACATGTTAAAAAATTCCATGTTAATATATTACTACATATTTAAAGTAAAATTTTATTTTGAGATGAGTGACTTTTTAAAGAGAAAAATAAATCACCTCAACAATGGGGAAATTTAAATGGATTCTCATGCATAAAATAAGCCATTGTCAAAGATAAAAATTCATTCATTAACACAATAACAATCTATAAGTTGAAAATTTAGTTATTAGTATTTTTTTTTTTTGGGAATATGCAAATGAATATGCACTCTTATTTCAATTTAAAGGAGAAAACTAATATACTTACATATTTTGAAATATAAATTGAGCATTCTCATATAGTTTTAAATTATTAAATTAAAGTGAGGGAATAATAAGATTTGTTTACATATTATTTTACACATGATAGGTGCACGGGTGTACTCTATTATCTTGTGATTATGTTTTCATATATCATGATATACTAGGAAAATGCAAGGATGTTAAAATTGAGTATAAAAGCCATCTATAGTAGTTTATTCAATTTATTTGCATATTTCATGACTTGAAGTCACTAAACACTCTAGCATCATATGTGTGAATCTATTTATATTCCAACCCATTTATATCTTGGGGTTATAAATATTTACTGACATAATCAAATCTCATAAATTATTGAATGAGCAAAACTTTCACTTCAAATAATCAAATGAATGTTTGGGTTTTATCACACCTAATTATTTTCCAATGGTTTTGTTAAGGAAAGATATTTTCCAAGTGCTTCATCAGAGGCACTCATTATCCAATGCTTCAAGGAAACATCATCACCATGAATAGCCACAAAAATAAATATGGTTGAAACACATTTAGGTGTAATCATTCCATAATCTCATTTAAATTTTAAAATTACTCAAATGTAATAAATTTTAAATTTATAAAATTTAATTTCAAATTAAAATTTTACAAAATTCAAGTAAAGTTTCAAAGGTTCAAGTTCAAGTTTTTAAACTTCAATTTTTAAAGAAAAAATAACTACTTCATGTGTCTCATAGGTTTTACTAAATAATACATTTCCTTTAATGATTGAAGTATTTAACTAACATACAAAGTGTGTGTTACACACTAAGGCATAGATTTGATTTATTCTAAAAATTACATTTATATCAACTGGGGGTTGGAATGTAGTAACCTAAACTTGGTCAAAAACATTTAATCATAACTATTTTATCCCTTTTTACCATTAATTTACATGTGTACTTGATTGACACTTATTTCACCAATTAAACCTATATTATACATAATAATATACCTACTTCCATTGCAATGCCATCCACTTTCACCTATAAAAATGATATTACTTCTAAGTACATCTTTATAAATTTGTGTCTTGATTCAAACCCAAAAATATATGTTTTACTTGAAGGGATAGTGACACCTAATAATACATGAGCACCCAACACTTTTATCCCTATTTACATATTCTATCCTTCACTCACAAATAGTCAAAATTCAAGAAAAAATTATCCTTGGGGTTGGTATAAATATTTATAAACTCATCAATGGATATATTTACCTCTCAATCACTATAAAATAATAATAAATTCATTCATTAAGATCATCTTAGAAACCTTATCAATATTTTCACAAGATCTTATTTTCACAATTGAATAAAATACAAAAGATCACTATTATTTCAAAATTAACTTCTAATCACTTTAATCAATCATGGTCTAAGTTTGAATTCAATATTACATATCCTTTATCCAATCATGATCAATTATTTAGGCTATTTTTAGATGTAGTCATATAGTCAAAGGAACACAATTACATAAATCACTTAAGTGGGAGAACTAAATTAAAGTTTCATACCTCTTTAGACTATTATTAAGTAGGTAATTCTCAACATAGTGGTGTGTTTAGTTCTAGCAAAAATATATAAGCTACCCACTTTTTGCTACCTAACATTTATTTATATCTTGGTGACGTAAACTAGAGTTTTAAGATTCAATAAGACATTTTTTAGTCTTTCATGAATCACATAAAATAAATTTATCTAAAATATGCATATATACACAATTGCACAAGACTATGACATATTCCATAAGATTATTAAAAAGGAAAAATCCACTAGACAAGAATAATAATGCCAATCACTATTGAGCCTACTAGCCACTCTAGTCCATATAGAGTCTAAAGATCATTTTATACGAGGATTCAAGGTTTTTTATTCATCAATATTTCTAATATTTCCATTCTAAAAATTTAATTAATGCACCAAATAACTAATTATATATCTCATTTTCATAGTGTAGTCTTGTTTGCATTCATTTTATTTTTTTGATTCCAATTGTTTGCTTGTAGTTTCCTATTTGTAAGTGTATTACATAACTCTAATTTATTTAATTTAGTTTATCTAATTATAAATTAATATTTAATTAATTCACTATTTAAATAAAACCATATTTATAAACCAAATACATATAATGTGGCTAAGAAGGTGGGGATTCAATATTAAAAACCCTAAAGGGGAATAGAAGGTGCAACATTGTATTAATATTATTTAAGTTCAAATAAAACATGGACCAACTCATATGAAATTAAACAAGAGATTGATGTGGATAGTATCATCTTGGTATGGACACCAAATAAAACATGAAATAAGGATCGATTAAGATACCTGATAAATAACATGAGGCCATTAAATTATACCTTGAAATACCTGAATAAGGTAATGTGTGTTAAGTTACTTGGTTAACCTATTAAAAATCATAAATTATTATTTGATATCATCTTATCCTAAGATGTGGATTTATTACAAATCATGTTCTGATAAGACCTTCCAATAAATGTTTTATTGGTTAATATGAATGGAAGATTGATATTTATTCAATTGAATTACTTGTCATTAATACATATGGAAACACTAACCATTATAACATTATGGTATTGTTTATTTTTTGATTTAGGGTAATTTTTTTTTACTAGAGTTATGAATTAAATAAGAGGTTTTTTCTAAGTCCCCTAAATTATTACAATGTACAAAATATACTTAATAGATCACATTAATGAATATCAAGGTAGATAAGCTTGAACATCAAAACAAAAACTATCCAATAGATGGAATAACAAATTATTATCAAATAAAAACTAACCTAACTAAAAAATTAAAATAAATGTTACAATCATGAGTCAACACTAGTATAAATAAAACATGTCCATCCTATATTATCAATCATAAAAAGAATTTTTGAATCAACCTTGGGAATCAAGGTGCCATAAAGATGTGTTCATCAATAAAATAAGAGTGCCCTAGAGTATGGGAGGATAACAATGACTGTTCAATCCATTTAATCCCTCTCTCTAATTAAAATAGTAAAAATGAGATCCACAAACATCTACTCCAATAGAGGCACAAAAAAATATTCATAAATGGGAAACACCATTCTAGTCCTCAAGGATACAATAAAATTATACAGAAATTTAATTGTGAAGGATATTAAGGTCACCTTTAGATAACCATATTACTAAGAAATTACTTTATTTTAAAGGAAGAATTAGGACAAACAAATCCTGATAAAAAAACCCATCAAATAGAATTGTAGGCAAATGAAATCATCATATGACTCAAAAAGCACACTACAATAAGAGTCCAATCATAGCATTATTTAACCCTGAAATAAACTCAATGTAATCTCTATCCCACTTTATTTAAATAGAGACAAATTGGACCATTATAATACTTGAAACCAACTCAATAAAATATAAGTCTTGATTTATTATAAGCTCCATAAAAGACCACCAAAGTCACTCTCCAGCAATTAGTGAGATTAGGAAAAACCATGAGAACCCAAAAACCTCAACATAAGATATAAATAGATAAGCCTAATATAAAATACATTTAATCTCAAATATGTCTCAAAATAACTAGCTTAGTAGAGACACAACCATTAAAGGCCTCTCAATCACATAGAATGATTAGAACCAACAAAAAATATCCTAAACAAGTTCTAGGTAGTCAAATCCTTTTATAAGATGAAGAAAACATGGAACAATGTGAAATTATTCATTATGAGAGACACTTCCCCTGAATCAATTCAAAATGGGACCAAATATTTATTATAATCCAATTACCTAAATATATACATATAGGGACAATAGGTATGTCAAATAATTATCCACTACAAAGAAACCAAAATGTCTAAAGGATCATAAAATGACATAGAGTGGAAATAGCCACAACAAAAACCTAGTTTTTGAAGAAGCTAAATAAGAGACCATACATATAATTGAGGATCTACACATTAGAAATGATCTCACTAACCAAATAAATGAGTTGGAATGAAGGAAGAAACCACATCTAAAAATAAAGAAAACTCAAAATGGATAGGGATCATCTAATGATAGAGTTAGATTAGTATTCAACAAAGAATGATTAGAAATTCAAATATCAAGAGTGGGAGTGACCTTATGGCTAATCCCAATCTCAAACCCATTGTAGCATTATTTATTAAATATAAGAGGAAGATAAATATTTATTTCATAAAAAAAATCATAATAATTTGTCTAACTAGGAATATATTAATATTAATGTGTAATTATATAATCAAAATTTTTTTGAACTGAAACTACCATTACTATACTTAAGTTTAGGGGGCATGCATCAATATCAATGTATCTTAATTTTATGAATTTTCATTAGTTTTTGTGTTTTTTAACAACCCAAAAAAATTATATGGCAATGCAAAAATAATAATGCTATGAAGTAATAATACACAAGGAAAATATATCTAATTTTAAAGGTTTTGGTACATTTTGACCATTTTTATATTCATCTCTCCTTCTAGTGTAATATTTTTTCTGATTTGATATAATTATAACTTGATTCAATAGAGGTATAAAATATTTAATGTAAAGGTGAAATGATTAGACACATGTATACATGACATTTTATCTTTATCTTGAGTTCATAGAGTCCCAAAAAAGAGTATTTACATTATTTAAAGTTCATAGCTTTGTTTTTCTTTTACATTTAATTTTAATTAAATTCCTTCACATCCATGTATTCCCTAAAGAGAATAGATAAATATAAAATAATTAATAAATTAATAAATAACATACATTACTTTCAATTTAAAATGGGCCTTTGCGGACATGTAAATTTATGGATTTTACCTTACAGTGCAACTAAGTCCATTAGTCAAGAAGATATGTATTTGGAAAGAAATATTATGAATATTGATCTAAGCCATTAAATGTGGTTGTGAAGTGATTAAATATTTGAAAGGGATACTTTTAAATTTTTTATAAATGTATTTGTAATCCACTTTAGTTTTACAAGGGTACAATGGGATAATATTTTGGTCAGTAAAAACTATTGTCCAAATTATAATTGTATATTGTGTAAATATGTTTTAAATTATTGAAATAATATTTGTGAATATTGCATGACATTATTATGTGATTAGTTAATATGAGCTAAAATTTTGAAAAAATATTAGCATGTTACTATAAAAACTATTAGGTGGTAGTATGACAGCTATGTGACATCATGTGATCAATACTAATTAGTATTTAATTAGAACATGTCTTCACACTAGTTGGAATCCAATAATAGAAATTTTGGAATCTTACATCAAAATTTTTAAAATAAATAATATAAATTTTTGAATATGATATAATACTAGTTAAAAACAAATAATATAAATATTAGAATCCAATATGTTAAAAATCAACTACAAAAATGGTGGAATCTAATTTCAATAATAATAAAACTATAAATGGTAGTACTCTAAGTATAGATTATTATCCATTAATGAAATTATGGTTATGGGTGTAAGATAGATATATATATATATATATATATATATATATATATATATATATATATATATATATATATATATATATATATATATATATATATATAACTTACACCCATAACCATAATTTCATTAAATGTATACATATGTATAATAATCTATACTTAGAGTAGTACCATTTATACTTTTATTATTATTGAAATTAGATTCCACCATTTTTATTGTTGGTTTTTAACTAGTATGATATTGGTTTCTAATATTTATATTATTGGTTTTTAACATATTCAAAAATTTATATTCTTTATTTATTGGTGTAAGTTTTATATATACATAGACACACACACACACACACACACACACACACACACACACACACACACACACACACACACACACACACACACACACACACACACACACACACACACACACACACACACACATACACACATATACATACATACACATACATACATATACATACATATACATACATATACATACATATATATACATATATACATACATATATATACATATATATATACACACACACAGATATATATATATATATATATATATATATATATATATATATATATATACATACATATATATACATATACATACATATCTATGTATATATATGTATGTATGTATATATATGTGTGTGTGTGTGTGTATACATTATATACACACACACACACACACACACACACACACACACACACACACACACACACACACACACACACACACATATATATGTATGTATGTATGTATGTATGTATGTATACACACCCACATATCATATTGGTGCAATCATGAGATAGGTAAACCTTAAGGTTAACTCTCTATTTCTAGGTTAATCATACATCTATGGGCATACTTTCAAAACATACTCAAACTTGATGATCTTAAAAGTTTTTCATTACATTAATATCAAGATGTTATAGTGGAATAAATTTATTCACTCAAACATGAAAACACACAAACATGACTCTATAAGCTTATTACATTATGTGAAATATTTATAAACTCTCATACAGTTCCTGCTAAGCTGATACAACTCGTTTTTCTAATCTTGGAGAGTTACACTCATTCATAGCTCTAATTTATCTCCAAAAATTCTTAATTTAATATAAATTATGCATTCCTCTTAATATCCCAATACTCATTGGGTGTCTTTTCAAATAAATCAAATTCAAAATAATTTATAATCATTTATAATATTTTATTTTTCATAATTAAATACCAAACTATTATTAACAACTCCCCAAGTACTCAGGTGACCTTTTTAGGTTGAATTAAAGTTAATAAAACTATTTTAATATTACTTAAATTCATATAATTTACCTAAAATTTCAAATACAACTCTTAAACTACATTTTATATCATCTCACCTAGTTTCACAATCTGATTACTACCATATCTAGATAACCCTCTTTCCAAGTGTTTCATACTAGATATATGACACATTATGATATAAATGGATGATACATTACCATTGTAACTCAAAATGGTCTTAAATTTGGCATTTATATTGCATGCTTTAATTAATACCATATCACCATATTTTTTAGTCCAATATTTAACATAACAAGGGAAACATATTGTTAAG